>JAJIYU010006610.1:0-20318 GCA_030144865.1 Tinospora cordifolia
GTAAATCTTTTGCCAACAACCTGAACACTTAAACCATTCAATGCAGCATCCGAACCCAAATGTCTTTCCTGATGGCTTCATGTAAGATTGCTCAATTAAAAAAAAATATATGCAAATTTTAGGTTAATAATTACGAAAGATTCAAATACTATGGGAGGATGCCAGTAGGCAGTCCCTTCAGAGTTAATACAAAAATTTCACTTCATAGGCAGGCAGACTTCACTACTGATTGCAAAAGAAGACAATATTACACATAGATAGCATACATGAAGAGATCTGAAAAGCGAAGCTTAATCAAGCATCTATCGTATTGGACCATTCTGACCAATATCAACATCTTCACTTGTACAGCCATCAACCAAAACCATCCCATCTTTGTTTGGATCTCTCTTTCCTGACTACTCAAGGCCAGAGACCTTAACAGCTAAAGATAAAGAGATAAAATCAATGCACTTTTAGCAATTAAAAAGAGGACCTAAAAAGCAAACGGGACAGATAGGAGGGAGAAATATTTGATAATACTTGGCTTGTGATTCAAAAACTAAGGGAAATTAAAAAAACTTATGCGATATTATAATATTTTTAGTTTCCAAAGTTCTTGTTTAGAATTGTATGCAGAAACTCCTATTGAAATGAAAAAAAAAAAGAAAAAAAAAAGTGATAACTTGTTTGATTCAGAGTGTCTCCAAAATGACAAAAAGAAGAGAGGGGAGAGGGCGGGGATCTGTCCTTGAAACATTGAGAAACATTAAAAAAAAAAACCTAGATATTAGAACTTTCTAATATTAAAAAAAAAAAAAAAAAAAAAAAGTTAACTGAATTCTTAATCAAACACACTTTATAAGTGCAGAAGATAGAGGCTACTTCATGACTTATTAAGCTTACTCCCACTCGACTAGAATTGTTTGTGCAGTTAAAGGGGTGAAAAAGATAGTAAATATTTCTAACACAGCTGGTCTGGATGTGTATAAAGAAAATAGTTGCCTAGTTAAAGAACACAGGGAAGCAATCATTTCCGAGCCATTAGGAGAAAGCTAAGGCTGTGCTATATCAGCAATCCCGATCCTTCAATGTAAATGCCGAAGAGTGTACCTTCATTGATTTAGTATAGCATTGACATAACTGCAAATAAGAAAAAACAAAGACATATTATCACCAAGATTCATCATCATCATCATCATCATCATTTGATTAACAAGATGGTCAATTTTGGACGATGCGACTACAGAGGGGTTCTCATCGGGAGAGACTAGGAAGCACTTGACCAACGTGGGAAGGGTGAATGGACGAAGGTAAGAAGACGAAGACAGATACGAAAGAAGGGCGGAGAACAGACGGATGGAGCTCTGAGGACCACCTGACAATACGGTCAACATTTGTGGAAACTCTTCATCTTTGACTCAAGGTTTAAGACTTTTAAAATCGAGGTAGCCAGATAAAGTGGTGAGTCTATCCTACAAGAGATGACTAGATCAGAGACTTATGCATTGTCCCTCATTAAGAGCGACATCCTGAGGCTAAGTACTAAAGTGCAAAAGGCCATGAATGAGTATAGGAACAATGAGTTTAAGAAGTCAAGGCAGATGGGTAGGTACACAGTCTTTATTGAAACTTATTCCAATAATCGCAGGAGCTTCATGAAGATTGTCAAGTTGGCCAAGGGAGAATTCCAAAATATTCATATTCCGAAAGGCCCTGAGAGAAATATGTGGAACACTTGTTCAAATACTGGAAGGAATCTCACAGGATCTCGTAGACAGTCAAACACAAATGAGGAAAAGTTCTCAAACAAGGATGACTTTGGGAGCCAAGGAATAGGAATCTATCAGCATATGCCCTACGGTACATCACAAAGGAGACAGGAGTCATTGTAGGGACGAAAAGGTCAAGGTGAAGAGATTCGCAAAAAAGCCTGATAAAGTTCTCAAACAAGGATGACTTTGGGAGCCAAGGAACAGGAATCTATCAGCATATGCCCTACGGTACATCACAAAGGAGACAGAAGTCATTGCAGGGACGAAAAGGTCAAGGTGAAGAGATTCGCAAAAAAGCCTGATATTCGATCCAAGCGCCTCAAAGTCGTCATGACCTCAAATTTTCATTCATGGCAGGAGGTGGAAGACGAGCTTTTTTTGGTTTTTAGGCGAGACCCTTATCTAACTGTAATAGACGCAGCGACGGCCACCATTCACTACCAGAATGGTGAAGAAGTCACAAACTTATGAGCTCTCCTCGAGTACAGTTTGCTACGGACACATCCCTGAAAGAATGGTTTGATTTTGAACTATGGGAACAAAGGTAGATCGCATGCTGCTACAGCTGAATTGGGGTGGAGGGAATTCTGGCAAAAAGGTGGAGTCTTGGTTTCATCTCAGAGATCGCAGAGACATGTGCTGGGCTTCTGGACATCGTGGAAGACACTCAATCTAACCGATCGCAAGAGCACACAATCATGAAAGTCCGAGGATTCCAGTCGAGGTTTCTGCTGGCTAAATTGGAAATATATGATGTTGATGGGGTTACGAAGCTCCGGCTTCATGATCTGCAAAAACAATGGTGTCCGAAGGTGGAGAAAGCTAGAGACGAGGCACAAAAACAGGCGACAATCCACTCAACAATGGTGGAGGATCTCTAGCGGTGCAACGCTCAGACGAAAGAGGGTTCAAAAATTGTGCCTCTGAAGGCATCGTACGAACGTTGGTCTAAGAGCAAGGTTAGCCAGAAGAAGACAAACGGCACAGTTCGGCGTCGTACAAGCAGAAAGGGCAAGTCATCAAAGAGCCACGCAGGCGTCCAGATAGCAAGGGTGCAGGAGTTTACCAGCCAAGAAGAGGATGGGCCACCCAGATTCCCAAGTAGAGTTGAAAGTATAGGTTTGTAAAGAAGTGGGTTCAGCACAAATAATGATGGGCCCAGCCAAGTGACTAGGCGTCCTAATTCGCAAACAGATGGGGCTTAGGAGGCAAGTGGGCCTGGCCCAAAGAAATCAGAACTAATGCTCCCACCTTAGGAACAGCAGATCTATGGGCGGGCAGAACGAAGCCCATGGGGACACTCAGACGGCTCCCTCTGCGCACATATAGTAGAAACAAACGGACTCAGGAGCGATCCAACAATAAATGGATTGAGTTGATAAGCCCGGCTAAAGGCAAAGGAAAGGAGGTTGTTTGTGCTAAAGCCTCGGCCGAGTCAGAAGAAATGATTTCGGTGACACCTTCTCTCTAGCTCCCCCTAGCCGAATAGAAACCTTGGAGCAACTGACACGGACTTTGAGGCGATGCTCCCTGAAGATGTTCCCCGTAATCCTAAGGCACGTTCAATAATTAGATTTTCCTCTCTTGTTGATGTTGCAAGATGTCACCCACCTAATCTAGAGTATGTTGTTCCTTGGCAACCCATGTTCACGGAGACGAAAGAACCAGAACCCTAGCACTGATGGTGTCTCTCAGGTGACCATAGGGTCCAAGCTGGGAAAAAGAAGCCAAAAGAGTAGTGGAATTCCTCAAGAAGATTGATATCCAGCTTTTTCAGTTGGAGGACTTTGATTGATCGGCTCTCACGGGGTGGGGTTTTTAGAGGTTCAATGTGGATATTATCCTGGAATATTAGAGGTTGCAACTCCCAGGACAAGAGGTGTTTGATCGAGCGTATTATCCTTACAACTAGCCCTCACTTGATCACCCAAGAAACTAAGAGGGTCGAGTGGTCCCCTAATCTTATTGCTCAAATTTGGCGAACGCGCTATCTTAAGTCGATCTCTCTTCTTGCGTTAGGTTCTGCGGAGGGCATCCTAATAGATTGGGATACCATGGTCATTGAGGTTTTGGAGTCTTTAGTTGGACAACATTCTTTGTCGATCAAAGCTCAGGGCCCAGTAGATTCTTTCTGGTGGTTCTCAGCAGTGTACGGCCCTTGTTTGAGGGAGGATAAGGTGGCGTTTTGAGATGAGTTGGTTGCGCTATAAATCTTATTATCCGAGCCTTGGTGCATAGGGGGAGACTTCAACGCCATCAGAAGGGTGCAAGAGAAGCTGAACTGCGCTACTCGTTCCTCTGTTATGATGCAGTTTGACAATCTGATAAACGAACTCTGCCTAAGAGACATCGAGCTCCTTCACTCTACCTTCGCTTGGACCAACAGCTGTGACCAAGTAGTCCTCTCGAGACTAGACAGATTCCTAGTCAATTCGTCGTGGGACGATCTATTTCCTTCCTGCCATCATTCTACCCTTCAACAGATTATCTCGGATCACTTGCCTATTCTCCTAGACACCCAGCCGATGCCATGGGGTCCTACCCCAATCAAATTCGAGCATTCCTGGCTGCACAAAAATGACTTCAAGGACAAGATGAATTTGTGGCGAAACAAGCCAATTAACCATACTTGGCTGGGCTACGCGTTTATGCAAAAGCTTAAACGTCTGAAGCTGGACCTCAATGAGTAGAGCAGAAATTTCAGGTCAAAAGACCTTACGGACAAGTTTCTCTATCTATGAAGCTGCAAGAGATTGACAGTCAGATTGAGCAAACCGGTGATTATCATGGGATGAAGGAAGAAAGAAACCATATCTTGCAGCAGATGACAATGATTGACAACAAATTGGATAGGGTTGCTCGTCAGAAAGCCAAAATCAAATGGGCTAAGGAAGGGGACACTAACACTAAGTTTTTTCATCATATCTTATCCTTTTGAAGAGCTCAACCATTTATCTCCAAATTGGAGCTAGCTAACGAAGTCCTCCTAGATTCTCTCAAAGACAACAAGCAGCACTATTAATTATTTCTCTCAGATTTTCTCAGATTCCAAAGATTCATGTTGGGCCATAGAAGGGATTGATTGGAATCCCATTCCTAATGATCAGAAAGAGTGGTTGGAACGACCTTTCACAAAGAAGGAAGTTAGGGAAGTTGTGTTTAATTGTGAAGGAGAGAAAGCCCCAAGTCCCGACGGTTATTCTATGCTTTTTTACCAAAAAAAACTAGTCCCTTCTGAAACAGGATATCATGTTCACAGTCGAAGACTTCTACTCCTCAGGAATTACCAATAAATCTATCAATGAGACACATATCCATCTCATTCCCAAGAAGAGCAATCCAGTGAAAGTGGAGGATTACCATCTCATTAGCCTCATGACCAGCCTTTACAAAATTATACCTCGAATCCTAATGAAAAGACTTAAAGAAGTAATTCAAGACACTATAGCTGAGAATCAAATGGGCTTCGTCAAGCACCGCCACATCCTTGACGTTGTTCTGATAGCAAATGAAGTCGTAGAGGATTGCAGGGTTTGTCATAAAGAGGGATTGGTTGTCAAGATTGATTTCTCAAAGGCGTATGACTCCCTTGGATGGAGTTACCTGCTCTATGTGCTAAAGAAAAAAGGATTTGGGGTCAGATGGCACAGATGGATTCAGTGTTGTATTTTCTCAGTTTCCTATTCAATTATCATCAACAGTAGGCTGAGAGGCAAAATGGCTACTTCTAGAGGTCTGAGACAAGATGACCCTCTACCCCCTTTTCTCTACATCCTGGTAGCTGATAGCTTGCACGACATCATTCAGAAGGCGGTGGCTCATGGCTTACAAGGCTTTGAGGTGGGATTTAGGAGGATTCATATAACTCACCTTCTTTAAGCGGACGACACCTCTTCTTCTTAAACAATAATGTGCTTAGCTAGAACATGCTCTCAGAGGTGTTAAAGAGCTTCTCCCTAATTTCTGGCTTGAAAATCAACTTTCTCAAGAGCCAACTAGTGGGTATTAACCTTTCTGATTCAACGCTAGCTCAAGCTATCAAAAGCTTGGGTATCCATGCCAGTAGCTGGCCTATGAAATACCACGGCCTTCCCCTGGGAGGCAATCCTAAGAAATTTTCCTTCTGGGAGCCGGTCATGCAAACTGTTAAGAAGAGAATCAAGGGATAGAAGGGCGGCTACCTTTCCAAAGGAGGGTGGCTGCTACCAATTAAATCTATCCTAGAGGCCCTTCCTTCATATTTCATGTCCATCTTTCAAATGTCGATGTCTATCTATAAGGATATTGAAATGGTCTTAGGCATTTCTTCTAGAAAGCTAAAAATTCAGAGAAACCGTAGTTCCAGAAAAGCTGGAAACAGATCAGCCAATTGACTGATAACCAGGGCTTGGGTGTGGGAATCCTAAAATTTACAAATCTTGCTTTAACGACCAAGTGGTTGTGGCGGTTCCCTAAGGCTGTGGACCTCCTTTGGGGAAAGATCATTGACAATATTAATGGCTCCTCTCATAACGGCATGGTCGCAATGCTGAATGGCAGCGTTACTGGCAGATCGCCATGGAGATTCATCCACTCCATGAATTCGCGGTTCTTTAGGCAAATTCAGTGGAAAGTGGGAAACGAGAAGCGGATCAAAGCCTAGGATAACATTTGGAAAGGGCAATTTTCCTTGAAAGAGGAATTTTCGAGACTTTTTAAATTGGTCCAAAATCCCTCTGCTACTCTTTTTCAGCTTCGTTCTAGTATCCAGAGCCAGAATGATCCTCATGCTAGTTGGATTTTGAAGTTGAACTACCGATAAGATCTCAAATATGAGGAGATTGAAGACCTCATTGTCCTGCTACAGCAGGTTGTTAACCTTCAGCTATTGCCTCAAGAAGATTCTTGGTGATGGATTGGAGAGGACTGAAGGATCTTTTCTACTAAATCCTGCTATGCAGCCTTCATTGTTGAGGTCTCCATGCCAAGGAACAGCAGCCTTGACCCAATTTGGAAGTCGACAATGCCGTCCAAAACCAAAATTCTGGCCTGGCTCATTTCCTTAGGCCGTTTAAACTATATTGCTCAGTTTCAGTTAAAGGTGTCTAACTGTTGTATTTCACCTTCTTGGTGTTGCTTGTGCAAGGGTGCTGAGGATGATGCTCATCGGATGTTTTGGAGCTGCGAAGTTTTGAAAAACGTTTGGTCTTCGTGACGTCACTATTTGCTAGTTCTGTCATGTCTTGTGGAAAGTTCAGCTAGCATTTCTTGCCCACCCCACATTCCTATCAAGCTGAAAAGATATTGGTTTTCTGATTCATTTTGCCATATGGTCAGCGTTATGGGAGGCTAGAGATAATTGCATTTTTATGTAGATTACTATAGATGTTAATCGGATTGTAAACAAATCTCTCTATCTTTTTGTTTTGTGGGTTTCTTCTTTGAAATTGGGGCTTGGATATAACTTTGGGGATTGGCTGTTAAGGTCGTCTTCCATTTTTTTTCTCTCTGCTGTAAGTAACTTTGGCGCTTTGGACTTCTTGTTCGCCCCTTTTAATATATTTTGCGTTTCTTTTCAAAAAAAAAATAAATAAATAAAAACTATTATCACCAAGATTCCAAGATTCCTTCTTCTTTAAATCATACAATGATGGTTATGTGCACAACTAAAACGTCATAACGCCAACTAACCTCATCAAGGATAACATAGTCCCATGCAACGGTATCTTCATTGTTCATATCAGTAAAGACTTCAAAGTGGACATCCCCTCTTAAAGACTTGGAATTGTTGCGCACAATATCATATGTTGTTAGTAGAATCCCACCTTCCTGTTGAAAAGATAAACTGGATATGCTAAATAAAAAAAATTATGACAGAAATTTTATGCAAAAGAGAAAAGGTATGCATAATAATGCTCCAAAGCACTCAAAAGATATTAGTTGCACAGAAATAGTTATTTACAAATTTCTAAAAGAGTAACACAAGTGAAACTCAAGGACTACCTTAAATATATATTTAAGCTCATAATCACGTGCTAACGCCGATGCTCCATAATATCTGAATGCACAAAAGGAAGTAACTCACAGTCTGAAACATAGCTGAAACTGGAAAATATTGATGCAAAGAAATGTGTTAAAATAGTGAAACAAAGGGGAAAAAAGGGAAATATGTGTAAAAGAACCACACTCTCTCGTCTTTTTCACAAGCCCCACAGCTGATAATTCATTTATCCAGTGAGAAAGAAGTGTTTTGGGTGCCACTACCAGAGCCCTTTTAATTAGTTTTGAATGGAACAATCCTGCTAAGAAGCCGCATATCTGAAACAAGCCCAAATGACTTTATGGAGGAAAGATGATAAAACTGATTGACATTTCAAGAAAATGTTGAAACATGACATACTGCAACAAAAAATTCAGCTGCTTTTGCATAATTCTACTTCAAAATTACATCTAAAACCCATACATGCTAACAAAGAGATGTTCACACATATCCAGGGATTAGTTGGATGCTATAAGAGCCCAGATCCCTTAAATGAGGGAGAATGTGTGTGTTTACAAATTGAAGGTGATCTACACTGAAAGAATTAGTTTCACAATCATATACTCCAAGAAAACACTCTCAGTTTCATTTGCAATAAACCCTAAAAATATCAAATGGCAAAGCATTAAATTTCAACAGCTCACATCAATAAGAAGGCAATTCATCTATAGAAGTTAATTTGAGAAAGAGTTAAAAGGTGCAAATGCGTTAAAACATTTTCAAATTTTCATGCATTTGCACCTTACAACTTTGGTTCCCAGTTGCATGAAAAGTATCTTAAAGGTTGAAGCATCTATCTACCAAAAGGATGTGAAGAACAGTGTTTTCAAGGCATTGCTTAAGCAGTTGCCTAGGCAAAAGTGACGCATTTTCAAAAGAAAACCCTAGGTCCAAGCTAGGTACACAATAGGGACTTGTCTAAATATTTAAAACCTTTTTCCTTTCAACAATAGACCTTCAAAACCTTTTTTCCTAAGTTCCTCCTTTCCATCTGCTTTAACCAAAAGACGTCACAGAAATCTCCAACAAGATCAACGACCCTCCTACAACTCTCCGACAATAGATATTTGCTGTTCAACAATTCTTTCCCACATGAGAAAGTTTCCAGTTCTGTCAAATCTCTTGAATAACGTGTATTGTGGCATGACTTAATATATTGTGGACATGATTTCAATTAAGATAAAGTTCTTTATTATTTCATGAAAATTTAACATTTAATCATTTATTATATAATACAATTATATATAAGAGTTTTGTATACCTCCAGGTAATTGCAAAAAAATTAATTACATATTTAGGGGCCAATAAATAATTTTTTTTTCACCTAAGCTACATCAAGGTTTTGCCAACACTAAGCTTCACCTAGATAGGACAAATAGCCTAAACATTGTCTTGACTCCTTAAACTAGAAAAAAACCATACATAACTGTTTTTTTAAAAGAAACAGAATTTTCATTTTAATAAAGAAGCTACAAGATGGAAACGAAAAACAGCCTCCTAAAACAACAAAAGGGGATTGATATTTGATATCACCCTTCATACCCCGACCCCCAACTCTAACTATCAAATATTCCTCTACCCCCACATCCAATCTGAAATGGAGTAACCCAAAGATAAAAGACTATTACTTATCCAAAGTGAAGCTAAAGACTGAGATTCTTCCTAGATCTGACAAGGAGGAAGGGAAGGGCCCGACCTTCAAAGATCCTTGCATTTCTCTCCTCCCACAAGCACAAAACATTGTCAAGCTAGCCACCATCCAATGAACTCTCCACTTCAAGCTAATTTCTTCCCGATACAGACAAATATTAAACTGAATCTCGTGCTCACATACACCCAATGAAGAAAGAAAGCGCTTCTCCACCTTGCCTAATCATAATTGGAGAATGGGCATCTTAAGAACAAGTGCTCAACAGATTCGCTACCTTATTTACATAGATGACAACATGAAGGAGAAAGCAATGACTTCGGAAACGCTTTTGAATCATTTCCCTCGTATTAACTTTCTCTAGAGCCACCTCCTAAGTGAAAAACTTAACTTTAGAAGGAACAGGGGCCTTCCACACCTCCTACAGTATAAGGGATGGATAAGCCAATGAATCATCATAAAAGGATGAGAAGAAAGACTTAGTAGAGAATTCTCCAAAAGCCTCTTTGAACTACACTATTTGATCCTTCCTATTCTACAACACACAATCCATTAGCAAATTTAGGAGAGCTCCCTCTTCCTCTTCATACCGACCTCTGCTTGAAGACCTCAGGTGGAGATTCCATTGGAAATGACCCGACCTTTCACTCTGCCCATTGAAAAAGGAAATAAGACGATGATGACCCTTGGATTGACTTTACGAACGAGGAAACAAACCTGCAAAAGCCTCATTCCCCTGCCACACATCCTCCCAAAACCGGATCACATCACCTCTTCCAACTCACAACCTAACACCAGGAGAATAACATTGATATAGGGAATGGATGAACTTCCAAGGACTTCTATGAGTTGCATTACTCTTGAGCCCAGCATCTCTCACATTAATGTTCATGCCATGTCTACTTTTAATTATTCAGGCCCAAAGCTAATCATGCTCTTTAAGAAATATCCAAAGCCACTTCCTCGCTAACGCCTTATTCCTTGCTACTATGTTGCCAATCCCCAAACCCCTATATTCCTTCCTTAACTGAAACTTGCTCCATCTACTAAGTGAAGCCCCTGACCATCTTCCCCACCTTTCCACAAAACGTTTCTCATCCATCTCTCTATTTTTGTAGCTTCTCCTTTCGAAATTTTAGACATTAACAGGAAATAGGCAGGTAAGCATCCAAAACTACTTCAATTAATGTAAGTCTACCTCCTTTAGAAAGAAAAGCTCTCTTCCACCCATCTAGCCTCCAAGCCACCTAGGGAACCACTGGTCCCCAAAAGATTGGAACCTCGGCTTTCCTCCAAGCAGCATCCCTAATTACTTTAACAACAGCTCCCCCTGCTCGCATCCAAGTCTGGCTACAACATGTTGAACCCAATTTTCAGCTATAGATGTTCCGGCTATGCACATTTTGGACATATTAATATGCATCCCTAAAACTCAACAAAAACATTGCACTAATCTAAAAGCATTCTCAATATTTTCATCTTCTGTATCCAAAAAAAAGAAGAGTATCATCCTTAAACTACAAATGCGAGACATCAACCTTATCCATTCTCACCACAAAACCTCAAAACCCATGCATCTCTCTCCCTTTATCTAGCAAACGACCCACAATGTCCACCAATAAAGTGAACAAAAAAAGGAATATTGGATCTCCTTGTATTAATCCCTTAAAGCTTCAATTTTACCCCTCAATCTTCCATTAATGAATATAGGATATGTAACAGCTCTCAGACACCCTTGAATTCAACGCCTCCACCTGCCACGAAAACCTTTCTTTTCTAACATAAAGTCAAGAGAGTTTCTTTCAATCAACCATGTCATAGGCCTTCTCAATATCAAGCTCTACGACCACTCCTTTCTTCTTCCTCGCCCTATATTATTCCACTATTTCATTTGCCAACAAAACTGCATCCATGATATTCCTACCTTTCACAAAAGCCATCTAACTTTCTAAAGTTTTGTCCCCCATCACCCCTTTAATCCTATTAGTCAGAACCTTTGTAATGATTTTGTAAAGACTCATTGTGAGGCTAATAGGTCGAAAGTCATTAACCCTCCTCACTACGCTTTTCTTCGGAATCAAGCGGATATTTGTCTCATTTGTGCACCTATTCACCTCTCCCATTCAGTAAAACTCCTCGATAAACTTCATTAAGTCTAAATTCAAAATGTCCTAGCCCTTTTGGTAGAAAATCATAGAAAACTCATCCAGTCTCGAAGCCTTATACCTTTCACACTAATAAATTGTCGCTCTAACTTCTACTTCAAAGAATTGCCCTTCCATCCTCCTGCTACCTTCCTTGTCGATCGGATTCCAGCTTATTCCATCTATACCTCATATCTGGATTGGTTTCTTTCCAAACACCTTAGAAAAGTGCCTCATTAAGTGCTCCTCTATCTTATCCTCCTCAATCATTTTCCCATTAACCCCTTCTAGTTTAGACACTATATTTGTGACTTTCCGTCCGCTCATAATTCAATGGAAGAACTTTAAGTTGGCATCGTCTTCCTTTAACCATTTAATACAAGCCTTAAACCAAGATCCCGATCCATCTCCCTATTCAACTTCCAGCACTCTACTTTTTCATCTCATCTCTCCCTCCTCCGCTCCTCATCCCATAGACTATTTCCTTCCAATCGGTCAAGATCCTCAATGCATCTTTCTAACTCTTTCCATCTTGTCTCCTCCTTACCCAAAGTTGATTATCCCCACGAAGAACACTCCTCCTTCAATGCCCTCAACTTGTGCATAAAATTAAAACCCTCCCAACCCTCCTTGTTATAGAAATTCCACCAACCTTCAATCTTTTCCACAAAATTTGGAAGTTGCGCCAAATGACCATCAAATCTTTTTGAACTAGGTCCCCACGCCAATTTAGAAGTGCTTAAATAAATTGGCCAATGATTAGAAATGAATCTACCCCCAACTTCTTGTCTACAACACTAAAATAAACTGGTCCATCCCTCACTAAATAAAAATCTATCAAGCCTACAACCAAGGGGTCCCTGCAACAATTATACCATATAAAGGCGTCATTGAGGAGAGGAGGGTGATGGAGACCCAACTCTCTTATCACACTGTCAAAGTCCTTCGTTTTTTTAGTAAATCTCCCATTATTTTGTCTCGAAATATAGCGAACCACATTGAAGTCTCCCTGCACACACCATTGATCCCCACATAACACACTTAGGGCCCCTAGTTCATCCCACAAGTAATCATGTCCTTGTCTACCACTCGTACCATACACTCCGAATGGCCATCATTCCTCCCCATTCAATTGCCTCATTTTGACTGACACTGTGAATTGCTCGATGATTTCTTCAATCACTACACAACTCCTAATCTCTCGAGACACTAGGATACCTCCTGCAGACCCTGTAGCTGGCAAATACACCCAATATTTGAACTCGGATTTCCACAATGCCCCTATCAAATCTCTTCCAACCTTACTCCTCTTAACCTCCTGAAGAATGATAATATCTAGGTTGTTGGTGCCAATAACCTGTTTTATCATCCTGCTCTTATCTTTAGAACCACATCCTCAGATATTCCAAGACAAAATCTTCATTGAAACAATCAACACCCCCGCTCCCTTGACTTGCTCTGCACGCTCTCATACCCCCATTCCTTCCCACCTCTTCGCTTTCTCTCTTTCTATCTCCACAAGTATAACTTCGATCTTTGCTAAAAAGGTTTCCACTTCTTCCTTGCTAATACCTTCTATTGGCTTGCTAAAATCCCTCATAAGCTGACACTTATGGCTTTCTTGCTCGTTTAGGATGATTTTCGGACTTCTTTCACTAACTGGGGACTTAGAATTGGGCACTAGTGAAGAGAAAGCGTTCGGACAGCGAGGAGGAGAGGCACTAGATTCGTCCAATCTACCCCTTTCTACGCCTTGACAAAAAGTTTCTACGACAACCCCTCGAATATCCACTTCACGTTCCTCCTCATCGCCTTCTACAAAATCTTGTTCATCAAAAGTATTGCTACAATAGCTTGAAGAATCAACTTGACATGACTCTACTAACTTCTCTTCCTCTAAAACACCACTTTTGTCACCTCTACTCAGAACAGTCATCTTCCGCCTCTCTCCATGCTAATTGTAGTCTCCCAACACTCTGAAATTATCGCTCTGTAAGCTTCTTTGGATGATCATCATATGTTTCAATCTCCTCTAATACACCTATATGGAAGTGTCTTGTATTTGCCCCGCCCCCTTTCTTTCATCCCCCTTAAAACTCTTAGCAACACACTTTATTGTGCTTGGACCTAGAAGAACGCCATTGTTCCCATTCTTTCCAAGCACCTCAAACACGCAACACGTCTTATGTCCATGGACCAAAACTCGTTCTAAATTTGGAACTTGAGTCTCTATGCCTTCTAACCCATCATCGGCCTCGCACCTACTTACTCCAACCAGCCCAACACAATGCTACAACCTTTGGTCCGCCTCTTCCATTGCTCGGGCCTATGCCTTCCCGCGGCCCATGATAACATTTTTAGATTCGACCATCATCTGGGCCTGCACCGTCTTGTGGTCCACAATCCCGTTCCCCATTTTTATAGAGATCTCTGAGTTTGGCCCATCAACTCGACTTCCTTCCCGACCTATCTCCCACCTCTGATTTCTGTCGTCTTCCTTATCCAAAAGAACGCGCCCACTGCCTTCACCAACCCCCCTGGCATTCGATCAAAACAGAGCACGTTTGTCCTTTTTGGTGATGAATCGAACCTACGAGCCACCCAGAAACAACGTCTGCCCCTCTTCTTCAAGCTTTCCACCACCCTCTTCCTCAATCCCAATACTGGTCTCTGCAACCTTGACACCAACATAACCATCTGTCTGCCCATCCATGATCCAACCACTCCTCTGAGCTTGTTGCGCCCGTGGTTCTATCACTTGCATGCCCTAGCAGTCATCCTGTAACTTCTCGTACATCCCTTCTCGCACCGGCGAAAGCTTTCGACACTGACTCCTACCATTTCCAACATACACACACACACACATCATCTTCGTGCTTCTCATGGCCCACATCATTCTTCCCAATGTTTTGCAGTCTTCCTCGACTATCTTTGACCTCTATGTTGACGCTAAACAGCCAGACAGAAAATGCCACTCCTTCGTTAGGTATTTCTATAACTTCTTAGAAACCACAACTCCATCCAGCCACCTTGATATACATTGTGTCAACCCCTCCCCCTGCCCTTTAGACTATAGTCGAATCCATCTCCAATAAGTCACCACACTTCAATGCAATTTGTTCAAACATTGCCTTCGTCCAAAATTCTACCAGCACACCTGCAACACTTATCCAATCCCTTCAACAACAGAATCTGTTCGTAAACTGTAGCCCTTTTTTCCCATTTTTTTAATTTCATAATTCAAAACTGATTTCATTTTCCCTTTCAATAGCACATTCCACTTCGCCTTTGTTGAACATTTCAAGATGGCTCTATCCCCAAAAATAGGAGCAAACCTACACTCTATCTGTGTCTGCTAAAAAAACATCATCTTCTATATCTCCCTATCCTGTCTCAACCGAGAATCGCATAAACATCAGCCACCTATGATTCAGATCCGATCTTCTTTCGCCTCTTATCTTTGGCAAAAATCTTTGTTCGCTTAGAATCTTACTTTCTTGATCTCTTTCACTTCTTGTCCTCGTGCTTCAGTCCATACCTACCCTTCGAGCAGCTCCTCGAGTTGGGACAGCAAACAACCAATCCTGTTAACAATCCCTCCCAATTACAATTATTGTCGTCCTCCGAAACGATAATTGTTCTCTGGCATCCTTTTTCAATCTTCATTAGCCTTAGAAAACTTCCTCTATTATTAGTGAAGGTTTCAACTATCAACATCGACCCTTTACTCCTCCATACGCGCTTAAAACTACCATCTTTAACACTTCATATTTTACTTTGACACGTAAATTAATTCAAATAAAAATAAATGTATATAAATATATATAATTGTACTGTCTACGCATGTACATACGCGTAATTATACACATGTATTAAAAATACACGTTACGTGTATAAATTAAATAAATTAAATTATTTATTAAAAACTAATTTGTGGGCATAAAAAAAGTAATGATAGGTAAAAAAAAAAAAAATTAATAAGTGGGATTGGTGCATTTGAATTTTGATCTATATAAAAAGTTGAAAAAAATATATATATCACGATAAGCATATTGATCTATATATATGAATAGTTAAGCAACCAAGTGGAATGAGGGCAATTTCGTAAATTTAATATACATACAATTTGATGGTGGCGTTGGTGCATCACATGAGTGGCAAAATAGGTAATTTTGACTCAACATATATTAATAGGTGGGAGGTAGACAGCTTGGTTTCATCTCATTCTCTCATTGTCTTCAATTACAGGAATATAGAACTAGAGAACGCATAGGAGAAAATCGAAGAAAGGAACGTATGGCTTTTCACCGAATTCGACATGCAAGTAAGTTATTTCTCTCAATTCTTGTTACAAAAATGTTAAATAAGTCGCGTACTACGATCATAAGAGTATAATTTTTACTGTAAGGGTTGTTTTATAGTAGTACCTAAAAATGAAGTATTACTCTACTGTGAGTAAAACTTAGTAAAAATTATATCAATACACTCCTAGTGATATGTAGATCTCAGATATGTGGTTAGTTTTCATTCATTTGTCTCGTAGACACCAAAATAAATATTTAAATTTGAATAACTTTAGGGGAGTTTTTGGGTACGTTAAACCTTAATAAAACTTTGATTGAATCTCGTACGAATGTAAAGAACAAAAATCGGTACTCATCGACACCAAATTCATAAATTTTGGATATCAATTGGATTTTTGGTGAATGATTGACCAATTGCGTTATTTATGAAAATTCGTAAAAATATAGTTGGGAAGCCTATTTATTTTATTTTCTGATATAAAAATATGGTATATGAGCAGGAAACTAATTTTAAAGGTTATTGAGAACATTCGGGTTAATACGCATCAATACGTCAGGTCTAATGCACATATAAGATTAAATATGAAAAATAAATACGTTAGAAATTATTTACAAAAATGAATTAAATTTAATTTGTGCATATGAAATTATTCTCTAATAGGGTAATTTTGGTGAATCGAAATATAGATGTTGGAGTAGATACTAAAAATTGATTAGACGATAATTTTGGTGAGTAATATTTATTTTTGGTATTGTGGAAACATTGACATTATGTCAAGATCTCTAATTTTTAATAAATAAGAATTGATGCACATGAAAAAATATATTAAATAAAATGATAGATTATATTACTAAATTTACAGTAAATTTGGAAAAGACTAGTTATTATACCCAAAAGTGAAATACGTGCCCAACGGGATAATTTGTTGGTATTCTGTGAGTATTTCTTTATCTTGGTTATTTATATGACATTCTAGATATAAAAATGATTTGAATGTAAGCATGCTATTTGTATAGACATACATTGCATTTGATTTAAAATTCATGAGATTGTATTTACACGGCGACGTGTTTTGAATTTGCAAAGAGCAGATCTAAAATACAGTATCGTTTCAATGGACTGAACAATGGGAAATAATACTTTTTATATGATAATTCATGTGGAACTAAGCCATGAAAAGTATCAACCTTTCTCTATGTGATAATTTTCAAAATGATTGTAAAGCAGGTGATAATTAAAGGTGCGGTCTACTATTATCCAGGTCACACAACAAGTGAGACTAACTCTATTTCTGAAAGATGTGGATGTGCATGTCTTTTATGACATGTTGCACAATTGAAAATAGCACAATCACTATGTTAAGTTCACTATGTTAAGTACATATATGTATTGTTTAAATGTGCATGATGAATTTAAATGTTTTATATAATTTGATTGTCTGCATAGTTATTTAAATGCATTTAAATGTCATAAATAAGGAATATTCACTAGGCATGTGGTAGCTCACTTATTTTTTTCAAAATTTTAAGAACCGATAGAAAAAAGAAGCAACCAGCATGAGAAGAGTAGATTACAGTTCAGTTCACCATTGTCTGCATGTATCGTTAATTGTTTTGTAAGTTGTATTTTTGTGTAATTATACTTATCATTATATACGTAATATCACCTAGAGAGGTGTGAATTTGTTTACACTAGGTAAGAGTGTGAAAATCGTAGATTTTGAGATATGAATGATTGTTGATGGTTATATATTGAATATCATCTGTGATTGAATTATTGAAGCATGAATGGTTTATCAAGTGATGATTTTCCTTTGAGATAAGTCAAAATTTTATAGGAAACTCTATCGAAATTTTTATGAATATTGAGTAGTTCGAAGTGTAAGAGGCTGACATAGTATTATATACGTAGGTATAGCGTATATAGTATTATGCGTTGGTCATGACGTCACTTTACAAAATGGGTTGCAGCAATGTTGGTATCAGAGTGGCGCAGTGAAAGCGTGGTGGGCCCATAACTCATAGGTCCCAGGATCGAAACCTTGGCGTTCTTTGGTTCCGTATTCCCATAATTGAAGACAATGAGAGAATGAAATGAAACCAAGCTGTCCACCATCCCACCTATGAATACATGTTGAGCCAAAATTACCCATTTTGTCACTCATGTGATGCACCAACGCCACCATCAACTTGTATGTATATTAAATTTACAAAATTGCCCTCATTCCACTTGGTTGCTCAACTACCCATATATATAGATCAATATGCTTATCGTGATATATATATATATTTTTTCAACTTTTCATATAGATCAAAATTCAAATGCACCGATCCCACTTATTAAATTTTTTTTTACCTATCATTACTTTTTTTATGCCCACAAATTATTTTTTAATAAATAATTTAATTTATTTAATTTATACACGTAACGCGTGTTTATAATACATGTATATAATTACGCGTATGTACACGCGTACACAGTACAATTACGTATATTAATACACATTTATTTTTATTTGAATTAATTTACGTGTCAAAGTAAAATATGAAGTATTACACCGTCTCTCATCTTCTTGATCACCTCTATCAGTATCTTCTGGAGCTACTTTCATATATCATCGTCAATCTCTATTCTAAACAATTTTGAACTGGTATATTTGCCAATACACAACGCATTCCACCTCTTCGACCTCCACACCTTGATCCTCTTTCATTCCATTTTCTGATTTCCTGGACCTCCACACCTTAGATAATGAATAGGGCAAGAACAACAAAGGAGAGGATAGGTTAGATCCAGGCGACACCATTGTTGTTGGAGGTGGCATTGTAGGAAGAAGAAGAGAGGGAGGTAGTGGTGCTGGTCAATGATGGTGTTGGACGAGGACAAGATCCATACATAACTAAGGTCTAGAAAGAGGATTTCAAAGATTATACGTGCCCATCCACATTGAAAAATTTGCTTGCTACATATGTATGAAACAAGAAAAACTCTTGCGCACTAGAGAATGTTTAAGTCATTTCCACTAAAAAGAAAAAGAGGGAGAGATCAATGTGGTGGGAGAAGAACCAAGATAGAAAGTAAAAGTCTAATACTCTAAATGGTGCTTCAACACTAAACATTTAAGTAACTATAGATAATTTGTTACTTAGTTCACCATAACATACATTATTTTTAAAATTTCGAACAATTAGCTTAAGATGTGGGTAATGCAAATTTATCAAGAAAGCATCAAGCTTAAATGTTGAATTGAATTAATAGGTCGGTGCACTCTAGTAGGCATGATGTCTTGTGATTCTTGCACTTAACTTCAAAGAAAATTGTGAAAGGCTACATAGGTTCTCTCCCATATTTATACATCAACGCCAGTCCAAGGGAAAAAGTGATTGGTGCTACCATATAACCAATGGATTGTGTGTGATATTTGAATTGTCAAGAAGCACTATCATAAGGACGATGGGGCTTTTCCAAGAACATCTTCCAAGTGGAGTACGAGCAACGCAATCAGCAAACTCTACGAAAGAACTATAAACACTTCTCAAAGACATACTGAATAATTGATTTAATTTATATGATTGAAGTCGGTGATATATGACTGAAGATTCATTTTCTTCTATGCAATAAACATTATATTTCATTAAAACAATTCAAAGCTACTTAGTAATGGGCCTCTCATCCATAACATCAGTCAACCTCCACCAATTAACATCACTTCCTTCACCTTGTTAATTCATGCTACAATAATATACAGCTTTTCACTAGGAAAAAAAGAGACCTTACAATTAGTCCACCAACAAGCTTCTAAACATTTTGTTTCCATTATAAAAACTTCTCCACTAAAACTATAACCTTTAATAGAATCGTGCAAAACAGGGAAATTGTAATAAAATTAAAAAAAAAAAAAAAAGAAAACTCATATGAAGTTCATATATTTGTAGTCATTCTTGTAAATTGTAAAACAGTACTGAAACCAACAATTTTTGTAATAATATATTTCTAACAAAGATAAATCAAACATGTAACATTAACTAATAAATCAATAAAATGTACAGTCTCAAAAATACCTGCATTGTCTTCCCCAAACCCATGTCATCCCCTAAAATCCCACCAGTATCCTGACAATGAAGAGACCACAGCCATTTAAGCCCATCACGCTGATGCGGATACAACATCTTTGCGACCCCACCAGGAAGGGTATAGATCCCTGATCTCCCACTATAAGTAATACAATCTTTGTCCACCTTGGAAGCCAAATCATGACTATAACACACATCGTCATCAGTATCATCATCGTCGATAGATATAGCATTACCAACTTCCTTGGCCTTACCAACTTCACGCCCTTGCCTCACCTCATCCTTCCCACTTAAAACCACACAACAATCATCATCATCATCACCACTCAATTCAATATTTTTACCATTACTCTTTTTTTCCCCTTTTTCACCTAC
>JAJIYU010006611.1:0-20378 GCA_030144865.1 Tinospora cordifolia
AAGCACCCCTAACTCAAAAAACCTGCTAATATGAAAAAAGTAATAATAATAACAACAAAAAATTTAATTAAGCAAACTACTTTTAGAAAAAAAAAACTTATCATTTAATTTTATCTATTGCTTTGCAAAAGCTACAGTTTTAGGTCCACGAGTACTTTACCATTAAAAAAAAAAAACAGCTAGTGATACTTGAATATTAATTTTATCATTTCTTTAGTTCATTTCCTCTTTCTTTATATGGTCCAAAACCTTCAGTCTTTATTGAACATTCTTTAGTTCTTGGTCTTCGTTAGACACCCATTGGTTTTGCTAGATCTTCTAATTCAGTGGGCGATTTAATAATGCTTTTTGCACATAGATTGATGAGAGATCCTAAAATGCCTAGAAGAAAACCATAACCATTTCCCACTTCCACCACTATCTTCCTGCCTATTCTATTTTATCCCCTCACCTGCTATTCACTAATGTGTATGCAGATAACGAAATTTGTTTATAAATAATAATAATAATAATTTTTTTTGCCTATTTGTTTACTATTGTGCTTTTATATATTAAATATACATGCTATGTTTAATTTTTCAAAAACACGAAAAGCATTTGGTTTAGAGTAATTCCCTTTTAGAAAATCCTTTTTTCTTGGTTTTTAAATTAATTCCCTATTTATAAAACATGACTCATTTAAATAAAATTAAATATAAAAAAAATTGTAGTTAAATTACAAACCAAATGGCAAATAGCATACATTTTTAATATATTTACTAATTTGATTTAATAATAAAAATTTGTTTTATTTGTCATGAATTACCTTGTTTGTTCTCTAGAACACATAAGGTACAACAACTCGATTAGAGTTGTTATTGTACATGTTTCTTGAAATAATACTTATTATAATCTATTTTCTATTAATCTTCTTGTAAATGATCAATCATTAATGGATTTGCATAAGGAAGAATAAAAAAGTTCCTGAAGAGTCAATGGCCGGTTGGCATGATTGAAGTAGATGTAATTCTCATAGAGGTTTTAAGTCTCTTAAGGTATGCATGATATACGGACTATGGTGTATATGATAAATCTTTTAATATAAATTGCAAAATGAACGAACTAACGTGTATTCAATACTTTATTCTACGCACTTAGACTGAATTGAAGAATGCATGTTGTAAATTTAATTTATTTGTAGTATAAACTAATATATGTTTAATACTTTCTTGCATACACTAAGACTAAAATAAAGAATGCATATTGCCATCACTACAAGAAACTCAATTTTATCTCTTTTAAAAGATAAGAAAATTGTGTCATTCATAATTATCATAAAAAGATAAAATGCATATTTGACATATACTAAAAAAACCTTAATGACAACTAGCACAAATGTTGTAATTGTTATTGTCAAAAATACAAATAAAAACAAAATTTAAAAACTTTGCAAAAAGATTATGATTAATGACAAAAATAATTTGTCACAACAAAATCTTCAAATACTTCTTGCTACATCTACTTGAATTGTTGCAAGTTACGATGAAAACAATTTGTCGCAAAAAGTTTTTATTAAACTAAAAAAATAATTTATCTTGTTTAAGAATACACAAATAATTTTATTGCTGAATTTTTGTTCATACTTTGTTACTGTCATTGTTTTCTATGTTAGTCGGATGAACTTTGACTGTAACTACTTCGTCTTTGCCATGGAGAAAAAGTTAGCATATAACAGAGCCTTAAACTGCTCCCATGTCAAAGTGGATATATCTGTAGCAGGATCATTCATAACCATCTCCCACCAATGATAGGCGGGTCCAGCAAAGTGGTGCACTGCTAATGCAACTCTCCTAGGGCTAGTTGCCCCTAAGACATTCAAGTGTTTTTTCATCTTAATGAACCACTTATCTGCTGCCAAGTGATCAGTCATACCCTCAAAAGTACTGGGTTGCAGCTTTTGGAGCTCCATTAACAGGTTCTTCTATGTCATCCACAATCAATCAGTCTGGTACCATTGGATTGTTAGGCGACAAGGCCTGATGAATTTGGGGCTAAGGCTGTACCTATGGCTGTGGCTATATCGATGACGAGTTTTGAACTTGTGATAGATTTTTCATGACCTGTTCTACCGCTTGCCGAGAGAATTCAGCTAATATCTCTGTAGTCATCATTGTTCCACTGGCACCTCGTTTTCCCTCTGTCTTGAGTCATCACTTTTTTTATTTCTTGTGTCGTCACCCCTTGTTCTTGCCATTATCTACATGGCAAAAGTCATTTTAGTATCCCATAGGTCAACATGATATCAGAAAAGAGAAATTTCAATATATAAGGAGCATCATAACTTTACTTCTTAATCTAGGTTATATGAACTCCTTTTTTCTCAAAGTTTAGATACTAAATGGTTTTGCAACTTGTGATAATTGCCATCTTTCATATCTCTATTCAGAGTTTGTTATTCTATTGTCAAAGTCATTTTCTCATGTTGTTCATACTACAATGACTCTAGATTTTTGTCTCTAAGTTCTCAGTTTATTGAGCAGCCTATCAATTTATACTTCTAAGTTTGAAATAGAATGAGATTTTTGGTCTCATATAGCACTATTCATAACATATCAAATGCAATAAAACATATGCATATAACAATCATATTCAAAATGCAATTACACATGCAAGCTTCAATACAATCAAAATAATAAAGTAAAACTTGGAAATAACTTCCACCTTACACACTTAATCCTTCAGTAATCCCAACTCTTTAAATCTTCATCCTTGAAAATCATAAGTAATGGGTTATTCATGCATTTCTAACATTCTTAATTCATAATCTAATGGTCTCTTATCTTATATGACCTATAATATGTAAGAACATCAACCTCAATAAGCCTAACTATGTTCTTTGGTCTGTTTACGATGGTAGGAATAAACATTACTGTGACAAATGGTGAGTAGGGATGAAAAATAAAACTTTCGGTTGATTATCGTGGTAGCCTTCCACAGTAACTTGAGAGAAGTCATTGCACTACCTCGGTAGCAAATCACACTACACGGTAACTAGTCTGGAAACTAGTTTTATGGATTTGTTTCTATCATTCCTAGCTCTCCTATGGCCATGGTATCCTACTAGTTCGATTTCCAGATTATGAAGCATGAAATTGAGACTAGGATAGGGTGGTTATACCTTCACTGAACCTTCGAATCTCTTTGTTTGAACAAACTTGCCTAGTGCAGGACTTGTGATGAAAAATCTATCTTTCTCCTTCCTACAAACTCTAACTGCTGTATAGAATAGTTAGGACATGAAGAGATTGTTAAGAAACTATTGGGAGTGCAAAAGTGAACTAATTCGTTATTGTTGGGATGAGGAGAATGGTTGCTCAGCTTGGGTTTATATAGAGTTCAATTTGACATGTTTTGGGAAGTTTTTGAGTTGTTTCCTCGGTCATAATTTCTCCTAACTTTGTTTCACTTGCTTCTAATGCACAAATATTAGTAAGTATTGGCTTTTAGAAGTTTCTAATTCGTTCAGAGGCTTCTCACAGTAGTTTGGAAACTTTCCAAAGTCCTTTCGCACAAATTTACACGCTTTATCGTAGTAGCCTATCGTGGTAGTCTACCTATTCTAATTCAATTTTTGGGTGATCGATACACTACTGCGATAGTCATTTCCATTATCATGGTAGAGGTTTCCATTACCATAGTAATCAGTGGAAAATACTTTGTATGATTTTATGTTTCACCCTGGTTCTTCGATTCTCTTACATTGAATCATACGTCTTTTGCACCATAATTTCATTGATTTTCTCAAAGTTTATTTATTTTATTTTAATTTTATTTATTAAATTTTGTATAAATTTTAGGGTATTAAAATCCACTCCCTTTAAAAGAAATTCCGTCCTCGAAATTTATAATCATTTGTTCAGATGTCATCCGATCACGCATTTCTAGTGAAGAGGCTTTGGTATTTATCTTTTTTCAATTCCTAAGTTGCCTCTTCCACTCATTCATTCAGATGTCAAGCCTTGCACCTTGCAGTCTAATATTTATTATATTTATCGCTTGTGGCATCATCTTGGATGTTGATCTCTCACATTTCTTATACAATTGAACTTGGCATATAATTGATTTCTCCTAAGTGTCTCTAATACAACTCTTTACCTAATCAGCGTATGTTTTGCGATAAATATGAATGTCATCCACAAGTGCTACTACAGCTGATCTAGGTATTACCTAAACACTCCGTTCATATGATCAATGAATGTTGTTGGTGCATTGGCTAAACCAAAGGGCACTATCGTAAACTCAAAGTGTCCGGACCAAGTCCTAAAGGTCATCTTGTGTATGTATAACTCTCAGATTCTCAATTGATGATATCCTGACTTGAGATCAATCTTAGAAAAATGAGTGGCTTCTCTCAATTAATCGAATAGATTATCTATCCTTGGTAAGGGGTACTTATCCTTCATTGTCGTCTAATTCAATTTTTGATAGTTGACACACCACCTCATTGATCTGTTTTTCTTCTTTATGAACAACACTGGAGCTTCACATGGTGATTCACTTAGTCTAATGAATCCTTTTTCTCGGAGCTTGTTCAATTGAGTCTTTGACTCAATCATCTTTATTAGTATCATTTGGCAAGGAAATGACTAAGGGGTTAGTTCTAAGGTAAACTTAAATCTTGAATTCTATTTCTTTATTTGGTGGTAGTCTTGATGAATCATTTACTTCATGGTTTTATCAAAATTTATTCTATTAAATCATTAAATTTAATCATCCAATAATTCTGTCAAAAATTTTGGATTATTACAACTTAAAATAAATTTCATCTTAATGGTTTATTTAACGTATTGCTATTGTTGTTGCTGAGGAGCTTGAGTATTGTAGGACAAAACCATGTTATATGTCCTTGTTAGCTACAACAGAAACATAACTCTTGACGTTTTGTAACACACCGGACACATCGGGACACACCGGGTGACTCAAGGTACTGTTCCCTCCCCTTGGGGTTTTCTTTCGCCTCCGTGGAGATTCGAACCAAGGACCTGGGGCATAAATACCTTGATTTCATGAAACCCACTACCATTGAGTTAAATGGTAGTGGGTTTCGTGAAATCAAGGTACTTATGCCCCAAGTCCTTGGTACCTTGATTTCACGAAACCCACTACCATTAAGCTGAATAGTAGTGGGTTTCATGAAATCAAGGTACGTATGCCCCAGGTTCTTGGTTCGAATATTCATGGAGGCCCCAAGGGGAGGGGACAGTACCTTGATTCACCCGGTGTGTCCTGGTGTCTCCGGTGTGTCGATATGTTACATGTTTGGCCTGCTTTATCTACTCCTTTTTAGTTTTGTTAGATTATGTCTAGAACTTTCACTATTCTTGCTACTGAGGAGCTTGAGCTGGTACTTCTGTAGGGCCATTTATCACTATATGCCCCATCCGCTTGCAAAAGAAACACAATCACAGTCCCTTTTGTCTGTTTCCTCTACTCCTCTTTAGCATGGTTGAGTTGTGTTTGTCACTAATGGGTTTGAGTCTTGGTAGGACAAATCTTTGTTGTATGTCTTCGTTGGCCACAACATAACACTTGTTGCTTGGCCTGCTCCCTCCACTCTTTCCTTGTGTAGTTAAGTTGTGTATGGGAATTCTGTTTCTTATCCCCATTCTCCATTTTTTGATCATTTTATGCTCTTGCTTCGATTCTTTAAGGAACATTTGAAGTGGATGTTCTTTTTTATCGATTTGGCCCTAACTACTATTCCCTTGGATTTAATTAGCTTCGACAGAATGACCAGTTTTCCAATTTTTACACGTAGTCCATTTGGCAATGGGGCATGATAAGCTTAAACCTCGAGCCATGTTTTTATCCGAGGTAGAATCCTTATCACTTGCTCGACCACTTGTCGAGTGATTTTCACCATCATCTCCGGTGATATTGCGCCAACGGTTGTTGCTACTACTATGAGTGCCCTTTGGTCCCTCTAACCAGACTCACCGGTGTTTCCTTCGCTCATCATATTTTCTCTAGTTCTTGCCATTATCTACAAGTTAAAAGCTATTTTAGTATCTGATAAGGTGTCATAATAGAGAATCATTATCTCAACTTGAATCAATTCGAGTATACACAATCCATCTTCTCTTATCCTCAAGATACAAAATATTTTTTTAGACTTGTGAAAATAACTATCTTTCCCTAGGTCATTAGGTTTTGCTTCATCTGTGTTATCATGATGCAAGATTCATGTCTCTAGGTTTTCGATTTGTTCAGTGACCTATAAGTTTATTCTTCTAGGTTCTGTTTGAGGATTTTCAAGGTCTTCTAATGTTGTTGGGTACAAGATGTGGTTTCAAGATCACATTACATGTGATATACATATAAAGTTTAAATAAATATAGCATGCACCCAAACAATCATTTGATCATTCAACCATACAATTACACTTTAGCATAGCAAAATTCCAAGATTTTACCCATGCCTTTGAGTTCAAGCATCTCATACCACCCTTGCCTATCGACATAGGCTTCCACCCAGAGAACTAGCTACACCCAAACAATTTCACAAATGTCTCGACAAATAAAACCTCCCAAGCCCCACTATACTTGATCGTCCCATACCTACTAAGCATAGGGAAACAAGCTCTTCCAAAGTCACCGATCATTCACCAAATATGATTTGTCATTCTCTGAGTCCAAGAATCCTCCATACCCTCAAATTCCTATACATCCCATACCACATAGAAAGTAGAGATATAGATCCTCCCGATCTCATGTCCTGACCAAAAAAATGTTCTGTTTTTACACATTTTTATTCTCTAACCTATATCCTAGAATTTTTCATTTATGATCTACTATGCTTCCATTGGCAACCCCCAAGTCTCTACCCATGGTCTTTTTTCTAGACTTACAGTCTCAATACTTGGATGAAAGGTTCTTCTATCGAACTATCAACCTGTATCCTGTTTCCCGATACCACCTTTGGTACCACCTTTGTTTTCTAGTCAATTCTTTGCCCTTAAATACTCCTAATTTTCTCATAGAAAATAAGTGTGTTCTTTAACTCTGATCACTTGTACGAGTTGGTGGGACAACCTCCAAATCAGATGGTGAGACAAAGTCTGCTTAAATAACTAGCCTTTCTCGAACAGGATAACCTATCTCCCTTTCAATGTTTAGCTTTACTTGGGACAAAGCTTACCCACTATTAGCTTAACTTGTAATCTTCGTATCTAAACAAAATATTTGAAAACATATATCTTCTTTTGAAAAACAACCTTTATCATTCAAAACAATTTTTAATTTTAAAATAGGAGTTAGGGTATTCTAAACCACTTCAAAGTGAAAGTCTTATTAGTAAGCTACCACCTAAGGTCCCAATTCCTTATGTGAGTCAACTCACTCTAAGTATTGTCCATACATCTATTGACTGAGCTCTAATACCACCTATGGTATCAGAGTAACCATCTTGTTTTAGCCTAGGAACTACCACGTGGGCTTTGATACCACCTTTATAACACCCCACCTCCCCCCACCTAAACAATTTCGGCTCGTTCGAGTCATGTGCGCATCAAGGAGAAATGTTACCAAAGTCCTCCAAGGCAGCTAGGGAGGGGGGTGATGTCACTTTATCTATCTCTTTATTTTTTCTCTTTTTGCATCCCAACTCTATGCGACCCATACACCGATTTCATAAAACACATGTGAAATAAAAAATAATTCAACATCTTTCATTTGAAAATCAAAATCTTCACGTTTATTACAACATAAAGTAGCTTTAAACATTGACAAAAGGGTTTAGGGCCAACACACCCGACTTAAATACTTTATGAATATTTGAAAAATGGACTTTGAGTTTAAACCATCATGTGACCTCATTCTTTAGTTTTCTAAAATGTTAGAAAAAGAGGGTGAGCTCGAGAGCCTAGTGGATCTTTCAAAATATTTAAGTCATTATTTCAATCAAACAAACAAACCCTGTATGTCAAACACTTTAATATATTAGGTGATTCAAATAGTTCCTTGTTTACAATTGATGTCAAGACTGAAATGATTCACCTGTGTGTTTTAGTTTTTGGGAAAGAGATCACTCTTGGAAACTCAATCCCTTAAATCTGTGAAGTGGGATTACTCTTGGAAAGCCAGTTCAAAGTCAAGGAAATCAATAGAAAATTGACAAGTTGGGTCGGGGTTAGAACACACACGGTAAAGATCCCTCACCGTATTGGTACGTGGTGATGATCTTTATTAATCTTTCTTTAATGATAAATCACAAAATTATTTGAATAAATCAGGCATACAACACGCAAGCATGGCAGTAATCATTCAACAACATTCTTGAGAATGTTGTATAGCATAGTTCATGTCGTCATATATGTCATGCATCATTGTTCTAAGTACACATAATCATGCATATTCATAACATATCAAATAAAATAAAGCATGTGCACATGACAATCATATTCAAAATGCAATCACACATGCAAGCTTCATTAAAATCAAAATAATAAAGTAAAACTTGGAATGACTTCCATCTTATACGCTTAATCCTTTAGTAATCCCAACTTCTTGAATCTTCAACCTTGGAAATCATGATTAATGGGTTATTCATGCGATTCTAACATTCTTAATTCATAATCTAATGGTCTTTTATCTTATATGACCTATAATATCAAGAACATCACCCTAGATAAGCCTAAATATGTTCTTGGGTATGTTTACTGAGGTAGGAATAGGCATTACTGTGATAACCAGTGTGCAGGGATGAAAACAAAACTTTCGGTTGATTATCATGGTAGCCTACCGCAGTAACTTGAGAGAAGTCGTTATTGCACTACCGTAGTAACCAGTGTGGAAACTGCTTTTCTGGGTTTGTTTCTATCATTCCGAGCTCTCCTACGACTATGGTATCCTACTAGTTTGACTTCTAGATTATGAAACATGAAATTCAGATTGAGATAAGGTGGTTATACCTTCACTGAACCTTCGAATCTATCTGTTTGATCAACACACTTGCCTAGCACAGGATTTGTGATGAAAACTCTATCTTTCTTCTTCATACAACTCCAACTATTGCATAGAACAGTTAGGACATGGAGAGAATGCTAAGAAACTATTGAGAGAGGAAGAAGAGAACTGATTTGTTTTTGCTGGGTTGAGGAGAATGGTTGCTCGACTTGGGTTTATGTAGAGTTCAATGTGACATGTTTTGGGAAGTTTTTGAGTTGTTCTTGGTCACAATGTTTCCTAACTTTGTTTTACTTGCTTCACATGCACAAATATTAGTAAGTATTGTCTTTTAGAAGTTATTCAATTCATTTAGAGGCTTCTCACAGTAGTTCGGGAACTTTCCAAAGTCCTTTTACGGAGATTTACACGCATTACCGTGGTAGGCTATTGTGGTAACCTACCTATGTTTCTAATTCAATTTCTGGGCAATCAATACATTATTGTAGTAGTCATTTCCATTGCCATGGTAATTCCAAGCATTATTTCCAATTTGGTTTTCCTGCATACATGTAATACCCTGAAAAATTTGTACAAAGTGAAGTAAAATGATCAAATTATAAGGCCAATTCATTTCAGGGATCATTTAACTAGTTTAATTGCTCAAAAAACCCTTAGGGGAGTGAAAATGGAGAAACATAAATGAAATAAAATAGATCACCCAACTAATCTAGGCATTCGAAATTCATTTCATTTGTTCAATTAAGGGTTCATTTGCCTAATATGCTTTAGCAAAATTTAAATTAGGAAAGAAAATGGAGAGAACCTTAGCCAAATATAAGTTATGAATTTTTTTGATTTCATGTGAACCCAAAAATGTGTACTAGAGGCCTAAAATCCAAGCCAAACATGAGATATGAATTTTTATTAAATTCACGTGGACCCAAAAATGGGTAAACACGCCAAGCACGTGCAAGTCACATGGGTGATGATACTAGCATAACATGATAATGTACATCCATTCCCATGCACACTAAAATGTCACCATGAACATCACACACTTTGTGCACACATTGAGCAAACCCTAGTCGTCATGTACACTAACCCACATGTGTGGAAATTAAATTAGAAAGGGGTCCATGTGTGCTCAAAAGAACTAAAATAGAAATTCAAAAACCAAATCATGTGCGCACCCAACTATGATAATGTACACCATACTCCACACACCAAAAACATCCCAAATTAAGGAACATTAGCCATTTTAGAAATGTGCTCATGTGGGTGATCATGTACACCCTAAGTGCATGCACGCTAGAACGTTTCCCTTAAGCAAAATAACCCTAGCTGCCACCCTTGTGCTCACCTTAGAAGAATAGAAAGTTTCTATAGTTAAAACTTGCCAAAACATAAAGACTCCATGGGATATAGCTTTGGCTGGTGTACACCAAAGAGGGAAACCAAGAATAGAAACTTTATATGAGCTCAATTAGAAATAATATCTCATGTTGATTCAAGAGCCTAGACTGGAAGTTTGGGACCATGATCATGTGTCCATCAAATTTAGATCATGTACACACCAGCCACCATGCTAAACGTCAAAAAAAAAAAAAAAAGAAATAAGAAAGATTCCACACCAATTTGTGGCACCAAAAAGAGGGAAAGTCCAAGATTAGAAGTTACCTTGCTCACAAATCTAAGAATGGAAGTTCCCTTGTGGAAACTTGCTAAGGCGTCTACTATAGTGAATAAGTAGAATATTTTTGATTTTTACAAAGATCCTATATTATGGTTGACGCCCAAAATAGATTAATCCCACCATGTGCACATCACTCAAATTAGAAGTTGCTTGATGATCAAGATAGGAATTAATTGCGATCATTTCCTTACTTGCACCTTGGCGTCCCAAAGAGATTCACTTGCTAATTTGTAACACATAACATTAGAAACATTCCTAGCCGATTTTTTGAGCACAAAACCATATTAGCAAGTGGCCCCCAAGCTGGTGTGTCAAAATTAGGTTGGTGGTTCAAACCATGCATGAAAGAATTGGAAAGGTTCTATGCTGACAAGATCACCCATATTGATGCCTCAACTGATTTGGAAAGGTTTTCAAACCTATTTGAGTTCACACCTAGGAAAGAAACAAGAATAGGAATCAAACTTTCAAACACATGCCAAAAATGTGTGCTCACACTAAGCTAAGGAAACCCTAAATATTCACTTGCCATTTCATAGCACACTAGAGTAGAAACAAATCAGCCACTTGCCCAAGATGTCTCATGTGTAAGATTACCCAAAACGCCCCCTAGGTGCCCACGAAACTCTATAAAAAGGCCTCTAGTGCTCTCATTCTTCCTTGTCCCAAAGCAAGAGCATACTAGTCCCTCTTGACTTTCTCTAGCCTTCTTCTTGGCAACCCCCTTAGTTCTTGAGTAATCTTGATCTATTCTTGAGTTCTTTGGTATTTGATTGAGTGTTTTTGAGTATTCTTTGAATGTTAGACGTTGGAAAGAAGGGGAAGCTCTGTTGGATTTCAACCAAACTAGCAACTAAGGTGGAAGCGAATTCTAAGACCTCCATCTTACTACTTTAGGTTAATATCATGTTCATGTATGCTTAATTTCAATTTAGTATGCACATTTAGGTATGAAGAACATGATTTAAATATTAGATTTGTATTTATGTCATGTTAGTTGATCCTAAAACCATGTCATGCTTAGATTATGCACGTTTAGGTTTATTTTAACGTATGATGCATGCTATGTGCTTATTTTCATGCTTTGAATGTTTATGTGTTAAACATGCTAAATTTATTTTATTTATGATTCATGAGTACGAGATTATATAAAAGGTTTTAAGATTAAGAACTACGTATTGTCATAGTAAACATGAGGGTCATTGTGGGTGTTCTTTACTTGTGATTAGTTCACATGGTTCAAGTCCAAAATACTTAGAATATGGGTGAGACCCTAAGTCCAATGAATATGGCAAAAGAAATGCCTTTTCACTCCAAGGAGGTATTTTGATGATAACATCAACGAGCTTGAAACCATTTCAGTATAATCTACAACTACAAACAAAATAATGTTTGAAACTCCTAATGTTTTACAAGTGCTTGAATTTGAATGTGTTGTTAGCCTAAATTAGTAAGTTGGTTATTTGAAAAAGATCTACTAGGTTGTGTGCTCACGCTTCCTCTTTTATTTTTTAGGGATTTGAGTCACATGAAAACATTGATATTAGATAGGTTTTAATTTTAGAAAGTTTCTATATTTGAATCGAAGGGCATGTTGCTCAAATTTTAAATATCTATAATGTAAGACTTCCACTGAAATTTAATTTCTTTTATCAGTTTCGAGTTATGTTCTCTCTTTTATTAAATCAATAAAGATTTGAAAAGTTTTCTTTTATCTCTTATGTAATTGTTTTGTTGAACTTTGTGTATAAATTTTGGGTTAAGTACTCTTGAATCTCAATGAGGCATGGAATAAAAGGAATAAGAAGTTAATTGTGTACTTATAATGCAATACCGGTATAGTTAAGTCCAATTAAAAGTCTTGGGGGTCGAGGTGTTACAAGGGTGGTATCAAAGCTCAATTAGTAGATGTACTGCGCTAAAAAATAGAAAGTCAAGTATTAGTTGCTCGGCCAGAATTAGAAACTCAATTAGGTTTGTCTTGTACTTTGAGATGAATGTTGAATGCCCTACCTTCTATTTTGAAACTTAAAATAGTTTGAGAAAGTATTTTCAAAAAAGAAATATATGTTTTGAAATGTTTTGTTTGGAAATAAGGACTACAAGTTGAGCTGATAATGGGTAAGCATTGTCCCGAGTAAAACTAAATATTAAAAGGGAGGTGGGTTATCCTGCCCGAGATAGCGTAGTTGCTAAACAGATTTCAGTCTCGCTGCCCGATCTGGAGGTTGTTCCATCAGCTTATATGAGTAGTCGGAGTTGAAGAATACTCGTACTTTCTATAAAGAAAATTAAAAGGTAGAAATTTAGGGCAAAAAGTTTATTCGAAGTCAAAAAAGATGGCAAAGGGGGTATCTTGACTAGACAAAGGTTGTTAGTTCAACCAGATTAAAACCATGGGTCTGGGGAAGGGACCTTAGGTAGAAACGTGGGTGTAGCCAAGGGTGGCATAGTGGGTCAAATGCATAAAACTCTAGGACATAGGTTAGAAACTGAAAATGTGAGAGAACAGAATACTTGTTTGGTCAGGACACGAGATCGGGAAGATTTTATAACTCTAGTTTCTATTTGGTATGGGACACATAGGAATTTGGGGGTATGGAGAAAGCCTAGACTTAGAGAATGACAAATAATGTTTGGTGAATGATCAGTAACTTTGAAAGAACTTGTTTCACTATGCTTGGCTGGTATGGGATGGTCAGGTATAGTGGGCTAAGAAAACCTTAGTAATCGAGACATTTGCGAAATTGTTTGAGTTTAGTAATTTCCTGAGTGAAAGTCTAAGTGGAAGGGGTAGAGTGGTATAAGACACTTGAACTTAGAAGCTTAGATGGAAGCCTAGAATTTTGTTATGCTAGTGTGAACTTGTATGATTGTATGATTATTTGAAAAACATGTTTGATTTGTTTATATGTATGTCATTATGAAACCAAATCCTGTAACCAAGAACAAAAAGAACCTAGAAGCATAAACTGTTAGGCCACTAAACAAATTGAGAACCTAGAAATATGAATGTAGAGTCATGATAGTATGAATGAAATGAACGAATAGGCAACACGAACTTGATGAATGAACATGGACAAGATTGCCATCTTCTCAAGTCTGGAAAAACATTTGTATCCCAAAGATAAGGGAATAATGGTTGTGTACCCTAGATTATAATTCACTTAAATCTTTTACTGTGATACCTTATTGAATACTAAAATGGCTGGATCAAAGAGATACCCTACTAGGGCTACGACGTCTGACAAAACTGAACAACGAGAGTAGGAGATTCCTATTGGAATGCAAGCGTGAATGGAAAACATGATGAATGAAGTCACTCGAAGAGTCTTAGACCAGATCATGAGGGCACTACCTCAAATGATACCTCAGGTGGCACCACAACCACCAGTACCTGAACCAATTCTCGCACCGCAACCTGTGCCTTTACTCGAGGTTCTTGATCGTCAAAGGGCTTAGGAGAACCTGGAGGATGAGAGGCAGAGAAAGATGTTAATGGAGTTACAAAATCTTCACCCTCCTCAGTTTGATGGTACCACAGACTGTATCACTAGTGATCACTAGTACCAAGAAATGGAGGAACATCTAAATGTATTGAAGTTGATAGGATCACGTAGAATAGCGCTGGCCACGCACCAATTCAGGACCGGCCAAAAAGTGGTGGCAAATGATAAAGATGGATCCTAACACAAATGTTAAAGCAATGAGCTGGGAAAGTTCACGAAGATCTTCTACGAAAAGTTCTTTCTTGAAGCGACACTGAGTAAGCTACAAGAAGAATTTGTCCGGCTAAGTCAGAGGGACCTAACTCTAGTCGAATATTAGAGAAAGTTCACTGAACTAGACAAATTCTCGACAAAACTAATTAAGGAAGAGAGAATGAATGCCAATCATTTTGCACAGGGTCTCAAGATGGAGATCCGAAAGATAGTAAAGACTTTGGGCCTAAAGACATACAGAGACGTCTTGAAAAAGTCTCTAACTCTAGAATAAGAGCTCAACCTGGAACAAAGATTGAGAGGGAAGAACGAGAGGCTTGGGAATGAAAGAGATCAAGGGGCCCAAAAAAAGAACAAGAATGGTGGGAAGGCACCACAGAAATAGAGGCAGAACAAAGACGAGTCTAAGGAGTAAGTAAAGATATAAGGATTGTGCCACATGTGTAGGTAAAGAAGTCATATAGCTAAAAATTGCCTGACTACACTTGCTCAGGCTCCTCAACAACAACAACCATAGGGAGGAGGTGAAAACGGTTATACTCAGGGTAGGTAACAACAACAAAATGCCAATTAGGGGTAAAATCAGGGCCATGGTCAAAACCAGGGCAGAATGTTTGCTGTTGAGGCCCAGGAAGATAAAATCCCTACTGTGAATGGTATGTTCCTACTACTATTTGATGTTGTTGTAAAACTGTTATTTGACTCGAGTGCCTCGAAATCATTTACCTCTAAACAATTAGTTGATAGGTTACAACTTGTGACAAAAACACTACCCATAACTTTGAATGTGTCCGCACTAATAGGGACCATTGTTATCTCAATATGATACCCTGAAATTTTGTATTAAATGAAATGAAATGATAAATGAAGTCCAACTCATTTTTAGAATCCATTAGCAAGTTCAAATGTACTCAGAAACTTTTTAGGAGAGTGCAATTTAAGAAGAAGGAACACAATGAAATGAAGTAAACACCTCAAATGGCCTAAACATCCAAAATTCATTTCATTTGCACAATTAAGGGTTCATTTACTTGGTGTGCATCAAGGGAATCTAAATTAGGCAAGAAAATAGGAAAAAACCTAGCCGATGGAAAGATATAAATTTTTATTAAATTCATGCGAACCCAAAAATATGTGCTAAGGGCCTAAAATCCTAGCTAAATGAAATATATGAAATATTTATTAATTTCATGTGGACCCAAAAGTGTGTGACCACCCCTAAACATGTACAAGTCACATGGGTAAACATGTCTTAATCATGTAAACCATAACCTATATGCACAAGTAAGCCGTCCATGCTTGTTTAGAAACCCTAAAAGAATGATCCCATACACACACAACAAATGATCATGTGCACCCAAGCTATATGCACACAAAACGTCCCATGCTCACAAATCCTAACCTTAGCCATCATCTCTTTTGTGGAAAAGAAGGTCCTTAAGAAAGGAACTTGCCAAAATGTCACAAAAAAGAAGAAATAAAAATTAGAAATGGAAAGTTTCTATGATCACACCAAACCGCCAAAATCAAGAAGATCCCCATGCAAGTTGGCCGAATGACCCTTACTTAATGAACACCCACAAAAGAGAAGGAAAGTTGCCTTGTTCTCTTAAAAGAAATGGCCATCAGCTAGAAACATTCTTTCTCACAAAATCCCACTATTATGGACAACCCAAAGCATTTTAAACCCTTTTTGTTCTCACAAATAATTAGGAAACCAAATGAGAATCACATCTTTGGAACAGGAAACCCTAGTGGTCCCACTTGCCCAAACCATGAGCACACTTGCCAAATCAATGCAAACTGTTTCCTTTGAGTGCATGGAAAGACTCTCTTTGTGAGCTATTCAAGCCGTTCCCCCTTGCTCTTGAAAATCTATATAAACCTCCCTAGTGCTCTCATTATCCTCATCCCAAAGCAAGAGTTGACACTTCCGTCTTGACTTTCTTTAGCCCTCTTCTTGGCAACCCCTTCTCATTTCTCGTGTTCTTGAGTGTTTCAAAGTGAAAAGTTTAGTTTTTCAGTATTTTTGAGTGTGTTTTAAGTGCTAGACGTTTGGGAGAATGAAACCTTTGCCGAATTTTCTATAAACTAGCAACTAAGGTGGATGAGATTTCTTGAACTTCTATTTTACTAGTTTGGATTAATAGAATGTTCATGCGTGTTTTAATATTAGTTTATCATGCATACTTTCAGATTTCAGTTTCATTATTTATGATTTAAAATTCAGTAGCATGCATACATGTTTAAGCATTCATGAGATTATGCCATGCCTAGTTCCATGCTTAGGTTTACTTTAAAAGTATGATACATGCTTTGTGATGTTTCCATGCTTTTGAATGTTTATATGCTGAATTTGATTTCTCTTATGTATGATTCATGAATGTGAAATTTAAATGTAAGAACTTGAAATTTAATAACCACATACTTTCATAGGGATCCAAAGGGATACTATTAGAATTCTTTACATACACTTAGTGTATATGGGTCTCATTACTGTGTGTAGATATGTATAGCCCAAAATACTTGGAATATGAACATGAGATCTTAATCCCAATGAAATGTCACAAGATGAATTGTTTTTTCACCCAAAAGTGGGGTATTTTGATAAGAACATCAAGGGATTGGACCCCTTTTTAATCTAACATACAACCATACACAAGAAATTGTTTGAATCGCCTAATGTATGCAAATATTTGAAATTGAATGTCTTATTGATTTGAATTAGTGACTTAATTGTATTAAAAATCGTCCACTGGGCTATGTGTTCACCCTTCCTTTCTTATCATTTTAGGAAATTGATCAGATAATGAAGCATGCTTGAAATTTAGAATACCTAGTTTTAGAAAGTTTCTATTTTCTATCTTGATGTAAGGACTTGTAGTACAAATTTTGAATACTTAAAATGTAAGACTTTCGCTGAATTTAAGTTTCTAATTTGGAGTTATGTAGTGTTTGTTTTAGTGTTTTCAATTCAAGTTATGTACTTGTTTCTATTTTATTAAATCAATAAAGAAAGTTTGAAAAAATTCCTTTTATCTCGAATAGCTTTGTCTCATGGATAAGATTCTTAAATTAAATAAAGTGGGTTGTGTATTCTCGATATTCAATAAGACATGGGATAAATGAATAAGAAAGACAAATTTTGTACTTGAAATTGTAACCAGACCCCGACTTGCCTTGTGATTAGCAAACAATCAATGTTTTGGGGGTTGGGGTGTTACATAATCCTAGAGAAAGGCTTTGAAGTCCCCCTTTCTCTTGAAAGCTATTTAAAAAATTTGACATAACATTCCTCCAACCTTAGTGTAGATCATTCTATATTCATAATGATTCCCTTGTTAGGAATCGCACAGTAACTTTACACTTTGACCAATCAAGCTTGGCCTGGTAATGATTGAGCAAATCCATATACAAAATGACATCATATCCATGGAATGACATCATGCACAACTCAGCCATTAGTGTCTGCTCAATCCTCCTAAGGTTACAAGTGCAAATATTCTTGAATATTATCACGATACCAATAGGTGTGGAGGCATGTATGGTATGGTCCAAAGGACTTGTTAAAAAATTGTAACTTCCTAATAAGATCTTTTGACGCGAATGACCAAATAACACCAGAAATGAGCAACACTTTAATCATATAATTAATTAAGCAGAATATATTTTCAATCACTTGCACTATTTCAGTACCCTTGTAACACCCCGCCTCCCGAGCCCCATCGTCCCTGTCATCTGATGGTATAATTTTCTTCAATCAATAATCTTGGGCTACTCGGGAGGCAAGCCCGTGCTACGTTATCCTTTTTCCTTTCTAAGTACCAAACCTATGAGACTTCTTGCGTACATTAGTCTATGTACAAAATAATTCATGGCATTATAAATAAATAAAATCCTTTATTTGTTTATTCTAAAATTCTGGGTACATGAATCTTTACAGAGGAAAATAAATTCAAAACTGAAATAAATAATTTGGCTTGGGCCCACATGCCCTACAATGAAATAAATAAACAAAAAAGAATTCCTAATAAATAACTTTCCATGTAGGCTGATAAATTAATTTTCTGAAATGTGAAAAATGAGGGGGGTGAGCTAAAAAGCCCAATGAATCATTCCATCTATTTAATTCATTATTCTAACCAAATAATACAAGTATATCAAACACATTCAAGGATTTAATCGATTTAAACAATATATTATTTCTGTTGTAATTTAGACTGAAAGGGGTTAACCTCTATGTTCCAGATCTAGGAAGAGAGATCAATCCTGAAACTCAAAACTATCTCTGTGAAGTGGGATCACTCTTGAAACCCAGTTCACTCTGGTGCCAATCCTGATAGCCAATTCAAAAGGCTGAAACACACACGAAGAACATCCGTCCCCGTGCTGGTACGTGGTTGAAATATTTATTTAATCTTATTTTTTTGTGTGCAAGAGCATAATAATTAAATATTTCAACAATAATTAAACACACCAACAATATAATACCATAGATCAACATTTACATAAATGACACAATGACTTTCGATTTCTGATATAGAAGATTATATGAGACGCAACTACAGAGCATACTCTCTCAAAACAAAAAAAGGACGACTTTCTATTTCTAATTTAGAAGATCGTAGAAGATGCAACTATAGAGCATACTCTTTCAGTCATGGGCAATATAATAATTTAATAGCATAAAAAATATGAATTAAACTAAGCACACAAGCAAACATTATTTAAATCAAAATAATAAATTAAAAGAAGGGAAAGAATTTTACCTTGAAATCGCTTCCTAAATCTGTGTAGCACTTCGTTGCTACTACCTCACAGGCTATTTAGAATAGCTCAAGAAAAAAAAAGGGACTGAGGGTGCCAAGAAGGAGGCAGAGAGAGAGCAAGAGGAATTTTAACTTTTGTTCTAGGATGAATGAAATGAGGGAGAGAGGGGGGCTTATATAGGGTCTCCGAGGGTTAGTTTTATAAAATTTTACTTTCCTATTATAGAAAAATTTCCTTTTTTGCTTGGTTGGGGCGGCTAGGGGTGTAGGGTTAGAGATTAGGTTTTTTTTTGTATTTTTTCAGAATTTTTTGAATATTTTTTCACAAATTTTTTTTTTCATATTTTCGTATAAATAATTTTTTTTAACAGGTGCACGAGTCGTGTGTGAATTCGAGCATGTGGCCCGTGCGCCAAAACAAAATTTTTTTTAATATATATACATGATTATATTTATCTAAATGTACCATATAAACTTAGTTTTGCGCATGGGTTTTTAGCCCATGCGCCAAACATAATTTTTTTAAAATATATATATACACACACACGCACAATACAATACTATACAATACTATATATATTGTTTTTTATATTACTATAAATTAATTAACTCTACTATATGCTTAGTATTAATATATTAATACATATATCAATCACAATTAATTAATGTACATATATATATATGCATGCAGTTATATAATGCCTATATATATACTTCTACACCATTTAATTAATCAATTAATTTCATGTGTGTGACGACCCATGATTTAATACACATGAAATTATCGGGTCCGATTCGTGTATTTTCTGAAATTTTTAATGAATATACACAAATTTTTCTCAATTTTTCCTATTTTAAATTATTTATTGGAGAAAATTTGAATAATTGGAAAAAATACGATTTTTAGGAAAAAAAAAATACATGAAATTATAAGGAAAGTGTGATTTCTTGAGGAAAAAGATTTTAGGGATTGATTATTGAATTTTCAAAATAATTATGAAATTTTTGAGTAATTAATAGAATTTTTAGGAGAAAATGTAATTTTTGGAGGATTATTCGATTATTGAAAAAAATAATAGTATAAATAATGAAAATGGTGTATAATTGAAAGTTTTTGATGAGAAATGACGAATTAATGATTTTTAATAATTTTAGAAAAAATGTGAGAAATCGATATATATATATATATATGTGTGTGTGTGTGTGTGTGTGTGTGTGTGTGTGTTTATATAGAAAATGGAAATAAAGAGATAAAAAAAATAAATAGCGT
>JAJIYU010006612.1:0-20325 GCA_030144865.1 Tinospora cordifolia
ACTATTGATCAATATGACATTTTTCAAATATGTCAAAAAATAAATAAATAAATTTATGACACTTTCTTGTCATTCATGACTTTCCTCATAATGGTCAACGTTTGTTGACTATGGTTCTTTGATACGTAATTATAGTCAAAATTTTAGTATTACAACACTTAAAATTAGTGGGTATTACATTAATTTTTTTAAGATTGTTAAGTAAAATGAGATTTTGAAAATTATTTGTCATTAGACAAAGACTTTGATCAATTATGCAACTTATAAGTTGTTACTCAATTTTGAACTTGTTTGTTATATTTTGTTTAATTTAAATGTGCATGACGTTGGGAGTTATGCATGCAAATATATGATGTTATATATATTTTTTTAATAATTTGGTTGTCTTGGAAATCACAGATTATTAGTCTTATATATTTTTAGTTTCTGTTTATATTTTTTATTAGAGAAAAATGGTGAAAAAGGGAAGAATTATGACAAGAAGTTGAAACTGGAGAGAACACCAACCCTATTAATGATGACGTTATTGTAGAAGATGTAAATTTCATACCATGTAACTTTTTCTTCTTAATTTATTATGATGTGTTCATTAGTTAATTATTGTTTATGACAGATATTAGGGTCAAAATCAGGTTATATTAGGGGTTTAGGACATGGGCCAAAGCCAAAGCTATATGTTTCTCCATATGTAGCTCTATCATATGTACCACCAACAGATGATATGAAGCAAATGTACCAAAAATCTCAAAAAAAGATGGATGAGTGATCGCTTATAACAAGGAGTTGGTTGCAAAGAATGCCTTTTTAGAAAATCCACACAAAGAATTTGAGGAGGCTTTGGCACTAATTAAAGTAATGTCCATGCCATTAGAGATTGATATGACTCAATCACCTGGTTTTGAGAATTAATCATTACTAAGTAAGCATCATTTGTTTTAATTTAATATAGTATTCGTTTAATGCATTTTAAAGTGATATAATTATAATATTATAGGAGTATGCTTCATACTATACTTTATTCCCTTAAATCTCTTTATTTTCATTTTAAACAGTTTATTACATTATAGTCGGATATTTCATTACAATATTTTCTTATTTCAAATAAGTAAAAGTTAGAGTAATTCTCTAGTAGTATTGATTGAAATAATTATTCATTTTTTTATCAATTAATCTATATATATTTATTTTTTTACCCTTACAAATTAAAATATTTGTTATTTAAATTTTATGATGATATAAATTAAATATTTGCATTGTCTTTTTCTTTTTTAGGAAACAAGAGGCTTACGACAGTTTATGCATGCCCCCTTTTTTTATGGAAGGTCTAAGTCTTTAGTATGATTATTAATTTCGAACATTTGAACATTTTCTTAATATTTAGAGATACTTTTTTAAATTTCTTTTGAATATTCTGCTATTTATTAAGTATGTAGTTATTTAATGTTGTTATTGAATAGTTGAACTTATTGTGAGTGGTAATTTCATTATGTGATTCATGACATTAATATTATTACATTTTTTTATATTTTTAAATATATTATTATAAAGTTTGTGGTGATATTTACAAGTTTGATATTATCTTTAATATATTCATATTTATACAGGGTGTGATAAAATAAAATATATATATATATATTGAGTGGCGAGATAAGATTTTTGTTGCTAGCAACAATGACAACAAAATTATTTGTCAGGACAATTATAATTTGTCGACAAACTTATTTTATCGTAGACAACATTTTAAAATTTAAAATTTTTTTTGTAGCTAATCAACAACAACGATGATTTTTTTGGTCATTAAAAATTAATGGTGATGAAACTATGATGTCATTAAATAATATTTGCAATGATAATTTGTCACTAAATGTCATTAGTGACCTATTTATTGATTTTATTATTTTGTTGGCAATTCTTTTAAGTGACAAAATGATTTGTTAATAATTATGTACATTTTTAACGAATTTCATTTATCACTAAATCTATTTATAAACGAATTATTTATTTGTCTCAATTAAAAAATAACGCGACCAATAAAGTTCATCACATTTTTAACGACGATATAAATGTTGTCGTTAAAACCTTTTATAATTGTCACAAAAATGATTAGATTGACAATGAAAATTTTGCTTCGTCGCTATTAAAAATCAATGATGGGCATACAACAACGCACTGGGGATGAAATATTTTTCGTTACTGAATACATGTAAGAACAAATTCACTAATCTTTAGCAACAAAAACCTTCTCACTAAAGATTAATTGCCTTGTAGTGTTCCTTCCAAAAATTTAAATAATTACTCCCAAAATCATATTTTCTCCTAAAAAATCACATGTTCTCAATAATTAATGTATTCTTTTTTCAAAATAATATTTCTCAATTAATTTAGTTTCTTTCAATTCAATGGGTAAAATGAGATAAAATTGAGAAAAATTATTTATTTTCATGAAAAATTCAGAAAAATACATGTGAATACAAATATCGAACCCATAAATTTTGTGTCTCAAAAACATTGGTCGCCACAAAAATCTTTGAAGGATGCAAAATGCTTGAAGCAAATAATACAAAATCTCATAGTTGTATTCAATAAAATTATAATGAGCTTTATATGGATTAAAACAATTTGATGTGCACAGTACAATCACCTTAGTAAATACTTAATTGAAGAAGGCTCTATGAATAATAAAATTTTTCTAAATGTTTTTATCAAAAAAAAAATCATCAATTGAGTTTGTGATTGTTGTTGTATACGTTAATGACTTAAGTAACATGAGAACTAGTACAAAAATTGAAAAAAAAAATCAAATTACCTAAAAAGGAAATTTGAGACGAAAGATCTTGAAAAATAAAATTTTGTCACAGTTTATAAATCAAGAGTTTTCTATGTGGAGTTTTTATCCATTAATCAAATTATAGTAAACAATGTTAAAGCAATTTTATATATAAAAAAATACATCTATTAAGTTTACAAATGATGATTAGGTCACTTGAAGTGGATAAATATCTTTTTCATTCTCGTAAAAACGATAAAGAGCTTCTTATTCCAAAAGGACCATATCTTAGTACTATTAGTTTACTCATATACTTAGCAAATTGTACATGTCGCAACCCACTTCATAGAAGTGACGTCATTACCAACACATAATACCATATACGCTACATCTACGTATACAATATTATATTAGCCTCTCACAGTTAATCCTACTCAATATCCCTACAAAAATTTTGACAGAGTCTCCTTTAAAGTTTTGACTTATCCCAATGAATTCGCCACCTAATAAACACCTTATCAATTCACAGTTTACAACAAATAATATTAAACTACAAGTTTCCAGCAACCATACCTCGTAATTCATAACTTACAACGATCCACTCTTAACTAGTGTAACTATATCCAGATTCCTCTAATGGTATTACATATACAGTGATAATTATAATTATACAAAAGTACAACTCATAAAACAGATAAGCCCCCGCACATAGTAAACCTGGAAGAGCTATCTACTCTTTTGGTGTTGGCCTTTTTCTTTTTCTATTAGTTCATGAAATGTTAAAAATTAAGTGAGCTACAACATGCCCAGTGAATATTCTTTATCTAAGGCATTTAGATGCATTTAAATAAACATGCAAATTCTCAAATCAAATAAAATATTCAAATTCAGCATACTCATTTACACAATACATAAATGCATTTAACATAGTGCTCATGCTAATTTAAAACAATCATGCACCTCCTTATCCTTCCATTTAAAACAATTATACATGTCCTTATCCTTCCAGATCTAGAGTCAGTCTCACTTCTTGTTTGGCCTCAACAAAAGTAGATTGCAACTCTGATTTTTCTCATTTCCAACTCATTTCGAGGATTATCACATAGGAAAAGGCCGATACTTCTCATGGCTCAGTCTCATAGGATTATCACATAAAGAAGTATTATTTCCCATGATTCAGTCCATCGAAACGATGTCATATTTTAGATCTACTCTTGCAAATCCAAAACACGTTGTCATGTAAATAAAATTTCATGAAAGCCAAATCAAATGCAACATATGCTCATGTCAATAACATGCTTACATTCAAACCATTTTTTATCTACAATGTCATATAAATAACAAAGATAAAGAAATACTCACAGAATACTAACACTAAATCCCGTTGACACATAACTCACTCTCTGGTAAATAACCAGCTTTTCCAACCTTTACTGTAAAATTCAATAATATATCATCTATCATTTCATATCATATCAGGTGCATCCATTCATGTTTAAGAAAAATCGGAAGTTTTAAACATAAAGCAGTATTCTCCGAAATACCCAAAAATAAATATTACTCACCAAAATTATTGTCAATCAATTTTCAGTATCCACTTCAACCTCTATACTCAATTCACTAAAATTATCCTATCAAAAATAATTTCAAAAGCATTAATCAAATTCAAATTCATTTCTATAATCAATTTCTAACATATTTATTTCTCATTTTTAATCATACACGCACATCAGACCTCATGTAGTGATGTGCATTGACTCGAATAATCTCAATAATCATAAAACTAATTTTCTGCTCAAATAAAATATTTTTACGGCAGAAAATCACTTAAATTGGCTTTTAAATCATATTTTCTGTAATTTTCTATATTTTTTCTTAAAAATCGTATTGCTTAATCGTTCACCAAATTTTCAATTGATATCCAAAATTCATAATTTTGGTGTCAATAGGTACGTATTTTCGTTCTCTACATTTCTATAGGTCTCAATCAGAGTTTTATTTGGGTTTAACATACCCAAAAGCTTATCCAAAGGTTATAAAACTTTGGGTATTTATTTTAAAATCTACAGGGTAAACTAACACAATCTAACCACATATCTGGTATCTACTTATCGTCGGGAGTGTTTTGATATAATTTTTGTTAAGTTTTACTCACTGTATAAAAATACTCAATTTTTGGGTACAGCTATAAAACACTGTTTACAACAAAAATTACACCCTTAGGATTGTAGTTCAAAGCTTAATTAGCGTTTTTGTAACTAGAATTTGAAGAAAGAACTTACCTACACGACGAATTCGGCAAAAAAATAGACGTTCTTTTCTTTTTTCCTCTTCCTGTCTTCTGTGTGTCTTCTTTTTTTTTCTTTTTTTTCTTTTTTTTTTTTTTTTTGAGCGTCTGGAAATGCTAAATGAAAGCCAAAAATAGGAACCGCCCCACTTGCACAAAGAGCCATTAAGATCATCACGTGCCCCTTTATCATCTACATACCTATATAATATGTATTATATTACACTTATCATACCCAACGTCCAACACCTATTAACCACCTTAAATTATATTTTATTTTTTTGTTTTTTTTTTAATTCCAAACCAACGTACCTTACCACTTAAAGGTATATAAACTATATATGTATATATATTGTTTGTCCATTTACCAAATTACTTTAATTGATTATTGGCTACATGAAAATCCATTAATGGTTATTAATGGATTACTTTAATTGGTTATTAATGGATTATTTATACCTATAGCTATATATATGGATATAAATAAATATGCTACTAACCCACCTATATATATATATATATATAGATTATTTCTCCAACTAATGATTTATATTCCAAATTTAATTAATCCCTACACATTTATTTAATTTAATTAATTTATATACGTAATGTATACTTTTAATATATGTGTATAATACATATGTACTTCGTACCAACACGTATATTATACATATTTACTATCATTTAAATTAATTTACGTGTCTAATTAAAATACGGAGTGTTACAGTACAAGACTAAATATTGCTTTTCTGTATCAATTTACTTCTAAGATATAACTTTATACCAACTTAAGGACATTGGAGTGGCATCAAACGCATATTTTACATTCATTGTATTTACTTATATCTTAGACATTGGAGTGACATCAATTTACCTCTAAGATATAACTTTACTTCTGTGTCAATTTTCTTCTAAGATGCAAATCTTTCATTCATTGTATTTTACAAATCACATTAATCTTATATTCAAATATATATATATATATATATATATAGATAAACCCTTTCATTCATTGTATATTACAAACCACATTAGTAGTATGTATGGTTTATAATTTTTGGGAATGTTGCAAACAAATTGGTCTAATTTATATGGAGAAAGCCCAAATGGTCCTACTTTGGGAACAAGAAATAATATAGTCTTTTATGTGAGCAAACCAACATATATATGGAATTTTTTGTATGGATGGCACATATCTCAGTCATTCAAGATTACTAAATGAATAAATAATAAAAAAAAAAACAAGTGATAGCACCAAAACATAATATGACCAAAATAAGAACCTAAAAAGCTCCACCAACTCCTTACCTTATTTGGATATAGGGATGTATGAACTTTGCCCATCACATGAATATATGTAGTTCGTAAAAAAAAAACATAAATAAATAAATATATATATATATATATATATATATATATATATATAGGGAGAGAGATGATCTAGGACGTGGAAAAAAATAAAAACCAAAATATTGTGATGATGATATTTGAAAAGCATAATAAATTCTCTATAAGATTTGATGATTGCTTATAGTAAGTTATGAAAAGATAGTTAAAGAAAATAGTGATAATTAATGGGAATAGTGACAACTAGTAGTTGTTTAAAAAGTGATTTAACAGAATATGAAATAGTGTGACAAGAAATTGTTACGATGTGTCTAATATTGCATGTAAATAGTATCATTTTCTTCCCCTCAAATTATCACATCTCACGTCTCTTCTTTATATTCTTTCTAGTATTCTTCTTGCAGAGAGAGATAGTGTCGTTACTTTTTTTCTTGAGTGTAGAAAGATAGTTATAATTTATTATGTTATATTGATTCTTTTGCATCTTGCTCAAATATATTTCCCTTATATTGAAAGTTTTTTTTTTTTTTTACATTAAATCCTTTTATATTCTATATTTTTTAGTTTTCCTAATTTATTTTTTTGGTTGTATAATATTGCACACACTATTCATCCCATACTTGATGGAATACATTAACCTAAACCCACTCTTACTGAAATTCTGTTCTCAGCTCTCAAACCAGACAGAGAGACAGAGTGTTGTATTTATAACAGAATGAACATGTACAGAGATTAATACAGAGCAAGTGTATGAAATACATTCCTTTCTAACTAACTAGTTAACTGTCAAGAAAACAGATTAATAATAACACTACTAAACAGAAAACTAATAACTAACAGCTAACAGGTGTTATCTTGACATCCCCCCGCAATCGAGAGGGTGGAACACACACACCGAGATTGTTCCTAAAAGTAAAGAACAGGGAAGCAGACAGAGTTTTGGTAAAACCATCAGCTAGCTGATCATTGGACGACACATATTGCACAGACAGCTCCTTGTTAAGCACCATATCTCGAACAAAATGAAGATCAAGCTCAATGTGTTTAGTGCGAGAGTGAAATACAGGATTTGAAGTAATGGCCTGAGCACTAATATTACCACACCACAAAACAGGGGTAAGAGGAATTGAAACAGAAATTTCAGTAAGAAGAGAACGTAACCATTTCAATTTAGTAGCAGCAGCGGCAAGAGCTCGATACTTAGATTCAGCACTGGAACGAGCAACAACATTCTGTTTCTTATACTGCCATGACACCAAACAGGAGCCCAGAAATACACAATAACCACCAATTGATTTTTGGTCATCCAAAGAACAGGCCCAATCTGCATCTGTATATCCAAAAAGAGATGGGGAAGAAGATGCAGCATAATATAAACCATGATTAACAGTACCAGCTAAGTACCTCAACACACGTTTAACAGCTTGCCAATGCATCTCAGAGGGTGAATGCATGAACTGACTTAACTTTCCTGTGATGAATGAAATATCTGGTCTAGTGTAGGCCAAATATTGAAGAGAACCAACAGCTTTTCGATATAAGTGAGGATCTGAGAAAGGAGGACTGTCAGAAGCAGTCAGTTGTTTCCCAAGAACTGCAGGAGTATCACATGGTTTAAGAGAGGAAAAATCCAGCCGTCCAATTAAATCTCGAATATACTTGGATTGAGAAATGTGCAAGCCATTATCATCCCGAGTTAGCTCTAAGCCAAGAAAGAAACTAGCATCACCAAGATCTTTGAGTTTGAAGGATGTATTAAGTTGAGACACAAGCCTTAAAATTTGAGATATATCTGAGCCAGTGATCAAGATATCATCAACGTAAATGGCAACAAACAGAGAATGAGACATCCCGGGAAGAAAAAATAAAGACGGATCAGGTTTAGAATTAACAAATTTCCATTCAAGAAGCTTCAAACGAAGACGTTCATACCATGCCCGTGGAGCTTGCTTAAGACCATAGAGGGCCTTATTAAGTTTACAGATATGATTCGGATGAGTTTGAGAAACAAATCCTTCCGATTGTGACATAAAGACATCTTCATCAAGTGTACCATTTAGAAAAACGTTATTAACATCAAGCTGTTTAATGGGCCATTTAAACATAGTAGCAAGGGCTAGAAGAATTCTCACAGTAGATGGTTTAGCAACTGGACTGAAAACTTCCCCAAAATCAATTCTAGGAGTTTGATGAAACCCTTTCGCAACTAACCTAGCTTTGTAACGACTAAGTGAACCATTTGAATTCTATTTAGTCTTGAAAACCCACTTGCAACCAATTAAATTGTGAGAAGGAGAGCGTGGAATTAAGGTCCATGTTTCATTAGCAATGAGAGCATTATATTTCTCATCCATGGCAGTTTTCCAATGATGATTTTGAAGAGCAGCAACAACAGATTCGGGTTCAGTAGTGAACTGTGAAGAAGTGTGAAATGTTTTGGGTTTAAAAATACCCTGTTTAGACCTTGTAATCATAGGATGAACGGAAAGTGGAGCAAGGGAAAAGGGAACTAAAACAGATGGATTTTGAGAAGATTGTGAACTAGAATTTTCAGTAGAATTATCGGCAGAATTATCTTGGCACCAACTTGGTATCAAGCTTACAAGAAACTGAAAAAAGAAATAAAATATTACAAGTAATATGAATTTGGTTATGATCAAAGACCATCTAATGTCATAATCAATTTGGAACTAATTCAAGATGTTAGTCAAAGTCATTCATAAATTACCTTCACGAGATATAATAGTATATTTATAATGAACAATGCTACATAAATTCTATTTCAAATATCACATGTCATAATGTATATTTATAATTATTAAATTAATGAGTACATATATCGAGGTTTACATTATCTATTTTATCCAATGATATAAATATACACTCCATCATATATTATAGTATTTTCACGTATAAAATAAGATTTATTTGACATTTTTTGTTTATATAATACAACAATCCAACAATCTTTTCCCTAATTTGGCACTGGTACAAGTGGCGTTTTGCGATACGCTCAATTTTTTGGACTACAACATGAATGGCTCAAGAATATTACATGCATATGCATAAAAGATATAGAATTTTTTAAGACATACCTCGAACTTAAAAAATTAATTCCAAATTCCTCATTCTACTTCTTGTGGATGCAAGCAAGAAAGAAGCATATTCCAGTTTGATTACCAAACAACACCTCCCACCCCGTATAACTCGAAGACAATGTCCCGCGATAGCGCGTGGCATAACAGACGACACCCACCACTGCCACTTGTCGCCGTTCTAACTCAATAAGTGGAAATCACGCTCTTGGATTGAACGTTATCTTTTTTTACTATTATTGTATCTATAAAATCTGCCTCATGCGTGATGCGCTTGAAACGGAAAAGGAATCAACTGAATCGCCCGACACTTCAAGGGCCAGAAGAGCCGCGTCGGTCCTCGGTTCGACCGCTCTCGGCTTTGTTACTCTTGTCTTCACGTAAGTTGCATGGGTCGTCGGTCCAACTGGTCGCGGCTATTTGACGCTGGAGAGGTGTCCTGTGCTCTCCCTTATAATGCGCGTTTCTTTACTGTCTTCCTTCCCTACCGTTACCGACTTTTAACCGGCTTTTAACGGCTAGTAGGTTCTCCGCCGTTGGATTTCGCAGTGCTTTGTGAGAGAGCTTCTTCGTCACAGGTGAGCTTCTAGTTCAGAACCAAAAAAGGAAAAAAACAGAAAAAAAAATTCTGTTCTTGTTTTTCTAATTCTTGAAGAACTACTTTATTTTTATTTTTATTTTTTCAATTGATTTGCAATTTTTGTTCTTCTTTTAAAATTCTTAGAATCCGTCGGTCTACTGATCTTGCTGTTGTTGTTGTTTTCGATTTCCTGAATTAAGGAAGAGGTTCTGTCGTAGATTTATTATCATCATGATTTTTAATTTTTTTGTTTTCGGAGATTTTTTTTTTGTTGGCCAATGTCAGTTTCATTTTGTAGTTTCTGTTTGCTTCTTTAATCCTTTGAGAGAATCTGGGATTTCTTTTTGGAGAAATTTAAAGGATTTTGCAGATAATTAGGTTTACATTTTTGTTGTTCTTAGCGCTCTTTCTAAACTCTTGACCCATTACTGTTTCATTATATTTCGATTCAACTTGCAGTGTTGTTGACTTTCCTCAAAATCTTGTCACAGATATATATTGCAAGATCAATGGGGAAGTTGAAGTAGCTGGAATTTACTATTTCTTTTTTTTTTTTTTTTTTTTTTGGGGCACATCTTGGGTTGCGAGATGGGAACAATGATGTGGTTCGGTAGTTTATCAATGAATTCGAGGAAGAAACTAGCAGTAGATGAGAAATCAGGGATCGGAGTCTTGACATTTGAGGTTTCGAGTTTGATGTCAAGGGTGGTTCATCTGTGGGAGAGTTTAAGTGATAAGCAGGTTTTGAGGTTGAGAAAGGAAATAAAGAATTCAGCTGGTATTAAGAAGCTTGTTACGGATGATGAAGGTTTCCTTAAACAGTTGGTTTGCGCAGAGATGATTGATAACTTAAGGTTGTTGGCAAATTCGGTGGCCAGACTTGGGAAGAGATGCAAAAGACCGGTTTTCCAGCAGTTTGAGCATGTGTTTAATAATCTAATCCGTTATAACCTTGATTTGCACGGCTTGGAGTATGCGTTGAAGAAGATGGACAGAAAAGTTAAGAAAATGAAGAGATTCACTGAAGTGTGTGGAAGGTTGTATCAAGAGATGGAAATTCTTGCTGATCGAGAACAGTTTCTGAGGAGAATGCAAGTGGCTAATGATCCAAGCCTGCTCAACTTCCAGAAGAAAGTGGTTTGGCAACGACAAGTTGTGAAGAGTTTGCGACAGGTTTCTCCGTGGAATAGGACTTACGATTATACCGTTCGCCTTCTGGGAAGATCTCTGTTCACAATATATGGGAGAATCAAGCATGTATTTGGGGTTCATCAAGTGGCAGATGTGGTGGGGATGATTGAGTTTAAAACTGGGAATAATGGTTGCCTATCTCGCAGCTACTCCACATCCGCATCACTGCAATCTTCAATTCACCCGTTTGAGATTGATCTCGCTGGGTTTTCCTCAGGTGATATTGAAAGAACAACGGCAAAATCAGGTGAAATTTCCAGAATTTGTGAAACAAATAGCAGGCGATGGAAGAATCGTTATCAAACTACTGCCTATTCCAAGAAGAAACCAAGACCAAAAACCAGAGAATTAGCTTCTGGAGATCTTTTCAAAGAATGTCTGACGGGTGGAAATAATTCTCCTGTTTCAGGAAGCTGTGCGCCTGTGAATGATAGCTATGAAAGACCCGAATGTGTTCACTCAGAAATTTTTGATCGAAAAATTGATGCCTATGTGTTCTCTTCCTTTACCAAGTCCAAGTTGCAGTGTGCATCTCCATCAACTCTTGGTGCTGCAGCCTTAGCTCTCCATTATGCAAATATTATAATTGTTATTGAAAGACTTGTGATATCTCCACAGTTGATTGGTTCTGATGCTAGGGACGATCTATACAATATGTTACCAACAAGTTTAAGAGCGGCTTTGAGATCTAAGCTAAAGTCACACGTGAATGGCTTGTCTTCATCAGTTTATAATGCTGACACTGCTGCAAAATGGAGTGAAGCATTAGGAGAAATATTGAAATGGTTGGCTCCGCTTGCTCATAACATGATAAGATGGCAATCTGAGAGAAATTTTGAGCAGCACTACTTGATTTCTGGGACGAATGTGCTTCTTGTGCAAACCCTTCATTTCGCTGATCACGAAAAGACAGAAGCCGCAATCACAGAGCTTCTTTTGGGCCTAAATTACCTTTACAGATATAGCAAAGAACTTCACACAAAAATTCTACTGAAGTTTTCGTGGTAGCAATAGAATTATAAGTAACTTATTTGAATGTAAAGGGATGTATTTCAGTTTATACCCATTCACCGTAGACTGCTTCCTATCTTAATACAACAAGTGACAGGATTTGTCAACTGATCTTACTTTCATCACAGTTATATCAGAGCCTAGCTCTAGTTATAATCATAAATTTATTCTCTGTTTTCATTGCAGTTTGTGAGGGATGTTAGCTGCCTGCTTCATTAAGCAATGTTGCATTTTATTTAGTTTATTGCTTATTATCTTAAAATTAACATCAAGTTCATGAAGCTATTAGTTTTTATACTTCCAACCTTTTGATTTTCTGTTCCGGTGAGTTGTGTTAACTTGTTTCTTTTGGGTTGATGCCTGCGTTGTTTCTTAACGTGTGTGTGTATATATATATATATATATATATATATATATATATATATATATATATATATATATATATATATATATTCATACATCCTGAATTTGATTGGCATCAGATTGATTAATGCCAGTAAAATGATCCATTACTTCAACATTGGCCTATCATATGAGCATGCATAAAGGAATATCTTCTGACTTGATTGGTCCTGATGTTAGAGATTGGTATGTACAAGTTGTGATAGTATCTTTGAGATCCCGGCTAAAGTCATTCATAAAGACCTCACCTTCATCAGTTTCTTATGCTGGTAGATACTGCAGGAAAATGGAGTGAAGCATTGGGAAGAATATTGGAATGGTTGGCTCCAGTTGCTCATAAAATGAAAAAGTGGCATTCTACTTGATTTCACAGACAAAATCTGTTTTTTATGCAAAACCGGCCCTGTACTTTGCAGATGAGGCAAAGACACAAGCTGCAAGTTACAGATAAATTATTTGAATATAAGGGGTTGATTTTCAGTTTTTAGCCTATTCTTCCAAGTCTTCTTAATGTCTTAATACGAAAAGGATGGGATTCATCAACAAATCAACTTACTTTCAGCATGTATTACTAGAAACTAGCTTTTAGTATTATGAAACTATTATCTGCTTTAATGCATTTTGAGGAACCTTAGCTGTCTAGTTGACTGGAGCATTTGCTAGTTAAGTTTTTGTCAAGTTCACTTTTCTTTAGTTGTCTTAGCACCATATTGGCTGTATAACTTGCCATTGGATTGCTTACTGCTTCAAAAATGGTCTTACTGCGACAGAAAAGGTGTATTCTTTTTTCATAGTTCATGCATTTTGAGTTTGCTTGCTTTAAGAACCAGATTGCTCAATGCTAAGGGGATGGTCATTCCATTTTTCATTTTTCTAGTTACATAACTTTGCACCCACAGAACAAGCGTAGAATATACCACTCAGTGGAGATATCTTCACAACATCATAAATCAGATGGCAAAAGAACAAGTAGAAGTTCCACTTATTTCTAACCTCTCCTTCTCAGTTAGATCCTCCATTATCGTGGTTTTGCTACTGCTTTCAATGAATCAGCCTTTCGTAACGTTATCCCAAACCTCTCTGTCATGTCCATTCTCTCGGGTGTCATTCCACTCTCAAGAGACCATTCAAAAGAATGGAGCAAAGAACCAAGTGCTAGGTGAAGCATTCTATGGCCCAGTGGCAATCCAACACAAATTCGCCGGCCAGCTCCAAATGGGATCAACTGAAAATTTTGTCCCTTGTAATCCACGTTAGAATTTATGAACCTTTCTGGTCTGAAACGTAACGGGTCTTCCCAGGTAGTTGGGTCTCTTCCAATTGCCCAAACATTCACAAAGATCTGTGTGTCTTTTGGTATTACATACCCCATGAATGTGCTCGTTTCCATTGCCTTATGTGGTACTAATAAAGGCACGGGTGGATGCAACCTTAGTGTCTCCTTCACAATGTGCTGCAAGTAGGTGAGTTTGTCTATGTCACCTTCTTCAATGCTTCTTTTATGACCAACAACATCATTGAGCTCAGCCTGAACTTTTTGAAGCGTCCTTGGATTATGCAGGAGTTCGGCCATTGCCCATTCTATCGTGCTTGTAACTGTGTCTGTAGAAGCTGTGAATAGTTCCTGCAACCATTTTTTTTCTTTATGTTAATTTGCATCCATAATGTGAATTCTTATGAATTTGTTTAGCTTTCCCTCACCAGTATCAATACTTTGACGTCTCTTTCCAATATTTTTGCAGGCTCTCCATCTTTCTGATTTCCTTGAAACTCCAGTAACAGATCAAGGAAGTCCTTGCGCTCTTCTTGATCGGACTGTCTTTCTTGGATTCGCTTGGTAACAAACTTGGAAGCAAAGGTAAGGGCATTGCCAAGATCACGTTCCATCTTCTTCTTTATACCCTGTGGATCGAGCCACTTCAAGAACGGAAAGAAATCAGCCACATTTGGCTTTCCACCCCACTCTATGAATCGGGAAACTGAGGTAAAAAACTCTTTTCCCTCTCTAGATTTTGGATTCACCAAGTCTTGAGAAAGCACGAGATTTCCTATTAGGTTGAAGCTCATAAGCGAAACAAAACGGGCAATCTCAACCGTTCCTTCATCCTGCGCTTCATCTGAAATCCACCTGATCATATTATCCACACACTTCCTTCGTAACGTCTCGGTTCCATTCATTCTGTTATTAGCGAAGAGCTCCGTTGTGCAGATGCGCCTCAGCATCCGCCAGTACGATCCATACTGCGCAAGAGCTATGGAGCCTTCATTGTAGGAATGGGCCTTCATGGCTTCTGTGATGTTTCGTCCCGTGAATGTGAGGTCATGGTTCTTGAACATTTCCATGGCTGCTTCAGCCGATGAAACTACCATGGTGTTCACTAAACCGAGACGAAGCCATATGATCGGACCATATTTGTTTCTAAGGCTAGCCAATGTTTGGTGTGGCATTGAGCCCAGATCAAACATGTTGCCTATCACTGGCCATCCCTTGGGCCCTGGTGGAAGCTGGGTAGAGCTGATTCCACTACTTCGTTTACTCCATTTGAGAAGAAGAAAGAAAAGGGCCAAGCTGATGCTTGGCCAGACCCAGAACCTCCAGTTCCACTCCATTTCTAGCGTCATTTTCATCTAATAGAGCTCTTCCATACATGTATATGAAGGTGATAATAAGATAGTCAACGATTAGGAAGTGAAGAGATGGTTAGACCAATACAAATGTTACAGATATATTATGTACAATGCTTCCTTCTAACGTCAGGTGTTGTGGATTTTTGTGACGAGGGAATGTGACCCGCGACAGCTATGATAATATCAATATCGTGATTTCCAATGACAAAATTGACAGGCTGTGTTAGGAATCAGGTGTCTCGACACGTGATAGATTGGCATGTTTGGTGCGCCCCATTTTTTAAAAACTACTTATTCAATTTTTTAAAAAAATAAAATATTTTTAAAATATTGTCACTATTATTTAAATCTAAAAATTTCTCTAATTGGATATATATATATATAGTGAATATTGAAATTTTTAGAAACAAGATATTAGACAAACATAATATTGAATGTTGTACCGTTTATAGAAACTGAATAAACAGTTGTTTTTTACCCATTTCTTTTTCAAAAGATTGTTGGAATCTTTTTTAAACTCACACGAAATTTCTCTTCAGGATGCAAGTTTTTGTATATGGTTGATTCTCTCTAACAAATCGGTACAGGACTCTTCTAATTGCAAAAATTGGATTTCATTTAACGGTTTCCTAAAACCTGCAATAATCTTCAATCATCTTTGAAATAGAATTCGTGGGAAATGCATTTAGAAATAAACTAGTAAATTACATATTACAGTCCGCTCATAATTAGTGATAAGAAGGAATGTTGCAAAAGGTCATGCTGTACTTGGAAAGGAACATAATTTTGAAAATTTGTCATCTCGTTGACTGTGCTAAAAGTATCGTGACGCAATGTATTGCACAGTTTGCCTAAAAATTGTCCAGAATCTCAATTTGCTATGGAAAGCTTACAAACTGCAGTCTATATATTTTGAGGCGTTCAAAGCTTTTATTGTCACTCGAAGCTACAACGCAAGCAGTAGTTATTCATGTACAAATCATTGCATTAAGTGATTGAAAGTTGTATGTTTTTTTTCTTGTTTATTAAGTGATCGTGAGATTAGAGAGGGTGTTGTATTCTTTGCAATCTTTTCAACAAGACAGTGAGACTGTTGCGAAGGTTGAAAGCTTGCTGGGAGAGTCTAACAGTATCCTCTGAGAAATGTGGTCGTCAAGAAGGTTTTTGTTTGGAGTATACTACTATAGGTGGCGTTCTTGCAGAAAAGTGGTGCACTTTACAAACAAATAGTGGAATCATTTATCCTAAGTGAGGCCCTACAGACATAAGCTGTTTAGTTGAACTGCGTAATCATCTTTGTATGTCATTTACTTACCGTACTATCTCTTTATTTCGTTACTGCACATCATTATACTGATTGGTTACTAACTGATAAGTGACTCTAGATTTTAGGCTAGAATCATTTTAAAATAAAAAAGGCATTATTAATATGCTATAGCCACCCATTGCAACGCTAAATTGACTATTTTATGGTTTTATGTAAGTACATATTTTGAGGTATGTAGCTATTATTTATTTAATAGTTAAGATTAAAGAAGTCCAAGCCGACCCTTATACTAGCTCCAAAATTAGTTTCTTTATACACTTGAAATCATCTGGCTATTTTAGGCGGGAAGTATCTCCCTAAAACCCCCACTCTAATCGGGGACGACTTGAGAAAGTAACTTGATTTCAAACATAATTCTTAACTCACGTTCAAGTGCTTGAAGGAGATTTTTCTAATTTGGCTTTTGACAAACCATATTCAACCACACTTGGCCATGTACATCTTCTTGAATTTACCATACAAACGTTAAAGATAACTTTCTTTCTTGAATGATCTTATGACTATCACATGTTCTTACAAACTTCGCTTTTAAACGTGAAACAAGGAAACCTTTACAAAGTTTAAATTTTTGTTCTATCTTGTGATAGATATGTAAAACACTAGGTCTTGCTTTATTCATTTCTAGGGACTTGAGTTGGATTAATTTCTAAAGTGAGGCATAGGTATAGCTTTCAACGGGACTGCCTTTCGAAGCGTTATTCCCATCCGTTCTCTCATGTCCATATCGTTAGGATTTAAATTTTCGGGCAAGACCCAATTGAAGGAATGTAGGAGGGAACCTAAAGCTAGAGGTAGCACACGAGAAACCAATGGAACGGCAGGGCATATTCGTCGGCCTGACCCGAAGGGTATGAACTCGAAATGGTGACCCTTGTAATCAACATTGCAACATTCCAAGAATCTCTCAGGCTTGAAATCCAAAGGGTCGTTCCATGAGTTAGGGTCCCTACCAATTGCCCAAACATTTACTAGAACTTGAGTTTCTTTAGGAATATGGTAGCCTAGCATTACACAAGATTTCATGGCCATGTGAGGAACTAGGAAGGGAAGAGGTGGGTGCAACCTTAGTGTCTCCTTAATTACTGCTTTGAGGTATGGCAAGCTCTCCAAGTCTTTCTCTTCAAGCCTTCTGTTTGAACATACAACTTCTTGTAATTCTGCTTGAGCTCTTCTCAGTGTTGTGGCGTTACGTAGTAGCTCAGTCATTGCCCATTCTAAGGTGCTTGATGTTGTGTCTGTACCCGCTATGAACATTTCCTATCGAACATGATCACCGGAGATACGATCAATTAATGAAAGAGAGTGAGTCTAATCTAAATAAAGATTCATTTGTTACACATCTTAAAAAGTACATAAAAATCATTTACCTAATAGATAAAAATCTTATATATAGATGCACAAAAGATGCAATTAGAAATTAAATTAGCACTTTCCTTAAGGAAATTGGAAGTATGCCAATGAAATGTTCATGAAAGTTTTGCTAAGGAAGATCTTTAAAGTCCTTGAAGCAATTGTTTATGTTCATTTATACAAGCCCATGAAAAAGATTGATTGTAAAATACATAAAACACGTACTTACAAAGACAATGGCATTGATTGTGGTGGCAGGAAAGGAAGTAGGCTCATCGATGCCATTGCCATGGAACTTTAAGAGCACATCTAGGTAATCCTTTCTCTTGCCTTCATCGCCATCCTTATTTCTACCTTTCATTCTCTCTTCGATGAACGCACTTGTGATATCGAATGCTTGCTTAATATGAAATTGGGTCTTCTTCTTTATTCCTTGTAGATCAAACCATCGTAAGAATGGAAAGAAATCTGCCACATTAGGCTTCCCTACCAACTCCATCACCTTACCAGCATGGTAAAAGAAGATGGCACAATTCTTAGATCTTGGTTCTAGAAGATCTTTTGAGAACATCAAGTTCCCTATAAGATTGAAGCTCATCAAGAACACAAACTTCCCAACATCAACAGCCTTGGTGCCACAGCCAGCAGCTTCTTCCACATACTGAACCATGTGATCAATGCACCCTTTTCGCATGCCTTGCATGGCATCAAGCTGACTCATGACGAAGAACTCGCTGGTGCATAGACGCCTAAGCATGCGCCAATATGGCCCATATTGTGCCGTTATTATTGATCCCTCATTTCCTTGTTTCCCTTTCATGGCCTCGTATATCTTTCTTCCAGCAAGAACCACATCATGGCTCCTGAACATCTCTCGTGCTGCATCATTCGTGGATATGACAACGGTGTTCAATGTGCCAAGGCGGATGGTCATGATAGGACCATGCTTGCGAGCCAATTCCATGAATGATACATGAGGAGCCCAACCTAGTTGAAAAATGTTGCCTACCACTGGCCACCCTTTAGGTCCTGGAGGTACCTGATAACCTCTCTCTTCGCTTCCCCTGTGATGCCACTCCCTGATTATTGCCCAAATGCACCAAAGTGCTACGGCAAGAAATAGACCAACAGTCTCAATATCCATCTTATTTTCTTGATCTCTTTGAATAAATCTGTTCGATTCTATTCTTTTGTTTGTTATTGGTTGAAGAGGATTTAGCATACGTAGGTAGTATATATAGCTCCTTCACATCTCAATAGTTCTAAACATGGTGAGGCTGGAAAGCCGTCTCACCTTAAAGCGTACAGAAAGAAGAGACAGTTTTCATGAGTCATGCATGAGGTGGGTTTCTTACCAGCAATGAGCCAATGACCTCCTAGATGCTGGAATATTGTTAATAAATGAGCAAATAAATATTGCAATCTATGAATTAGTTATTAACTAATAAAAACAAAATTTTAGGAAGTAATTGTTATTTCTAAAAAATAATTCAAAATAGGTTAAGTAATATGTTTATTGAAATGGGCGAACTTAAAATGCACAAGGCTCCCACTATTATAGAATTGGAGAAAGAAGAATGTATGCGATGATATATATATAGATTATCTAACGTGAGCTTTTTTTTTTTAAGTTAAACCTTGATGGGACAAAGAAAATTTATATAACTTGGAAATATTCAAAGGATGGGTATATACAGTCACACTTAGTTACAACTTTTATAATTAAATCATTTATTTATAACTATATATATATATAACTATGCATGTGTATCTATTGAATTATTTATTATACATTATAAGATACATAAATTCCTAACTGACAAAGGAGAATTATTTTTAATTATACTAAATTTAGCCAAAAGCATTACTAGTTTTAAAGACAAATTTGTCTTCAATGTTGATGGTTTTTTAGGTGTTTTCACGTAAATTTTTTCAATTAATTGTACCTTGTTGGATATTAGTCGTCTTTGCTAAATTAATGTTTTTAATAATTTAAGTTTTATTTAATTAGATTGTTTTAGTTTCATATATAATTTAATGTATATATATATTTATAGCCGTTTTAACCCTAAGGAGGTTTTGCCCTAGGTGATTATGGAAACATTAAAAATAAAAAAAATAAAATAAAAAAATATTTTCACAATCAAATTCAAGACCTGTTTGTTAAAATGGAACCATCACAACTATTGTAGCTAAGGCGACCTTTGGATAAAATATTTATAGAACCACAAAAAAAAATTGTGCAAGTTAATCAAGTAATATGAATGCTTAAAGAGAATTATGAAAACGACGTATTTATTTTCTAATTATATGAATATTTGGGAAACCCTATTGATGAGA
>JAJIYU010006613.1:0-20377 GCA_030144865.1 Tinospora cordifolia
TCTTCACTTTATGGACCTCGGTCATCCCTTTATGGACCGCGGTCGGCACTCTACGGACCGCGGTCACCAATGTGACCTAGTTTTCTCGTTTTTGCACATTTCCACTGATGAACGCGGCCAACCTGTAAGGACCGCGGTCCACAGTGTGTTCTGCACTTTTTCTGGGTTTTTTCACATCACGGACCGTGGTCGGCATCAGACGGACCGCGGTCGGCAACAAGATGCCTTATTTTTTAACACTTTTTCCCGCACGTTTCTAGCTATCCGAATGTTCTAATAAATTTTATCTTGATTAAATATCATACAATGATAATTAAAAACAAGTTTTTACTCATTTTTATATTTATTTTGAATTTTTTAAAATTCATATTGATGTTGACGCATTACAAGTCTTAGGGTGATTACAGTTCCAGATCTAGGGAGAGAGATCAAATATTGACGATCAAACCCATCATCAATGAAGTGGGGTTAAATCTGAACGCCCAGTTCACAATTCAAAAAAAATTAAAATAACCGACGAGTTGGGTCTTGATTGGAACACTCACGATGAAATTCATCACCACGCTGGTACGTGATTAAAATCTTCATTAATCTTTCTTTAATGAAAAATCACAATAATAACAGATTAAATCAAATGTCTAAGCATGTGAGTATCATAAATATAGTAACATCATAGGCATGCTATTTCATGGATTATGCCATCACACATATCCTGCATCTTCATTCATATACCTTAAGCATGCATATTAAGTCATAACGGGTATGTTCAATACAAAACATAACATGTATGTTTAATTCAGATATATTCTTAGGCTAACAAGCATACATGCAAATATTACTTCAATCAAAATAATAAGTTAAAACTTAGAAATCATCTCTACCTTGATGCTTAAATCCTTCCTAGTCCTTATCATGTTATCCCAAGCCTTCTTTGAGCCTTCAACCTTGTAGATTAAGAATCAATGCACTTACTATGAAAAACAAATCATAACCCTCTATAACACCCCGACTCCCAATCGAACCTCCTATCCCGTGCTATGGGTCCAGCGCGGAGATGCACCCCCTTCGGCTCAGATGCCTTACGTGCTGGTCGTCACCCATTGAGAATTGCAATGCTATTTATAAATATTCCTATCAAAATTTCTTTCTTCATATTCAAGTTCATGTTAAGTAGTTCTTAAATAAATATCTGGAAACACATTTCGCGTAAAATAAAAGATCAAGATCATTTCCTCCTGTATTCACCGGATTTTCATAATTAGACAAAACAAACTAAAATCAAAAAATTATTTTGCCAAATTTTCATACAAAAAATAATGTAAAATCATCAAAGTAATTGCTACAGTGGATGAAATCATTAAAATCATCTTATATTGATCTAATCGTCTGAAATCCAAAACCAAAATAAATACATTTAAAATAGTGAATTAAACTCAAGAAAACATACATCCAGTTCGATTACAAACTGGGGTAAACAAAATACAACTTCTAAATCCTCCTATCCCGAATAGCCTTCCCATAAGATTTTCAATCAAAAGTGAGAGTCTTCTGACGTAGACTGCTACACACTACGTCCATATGTTCTTGAAAAAGCAATGGGAGTGAGCTTGAAAACCCCATGGATCATTCCCACACATCATACGCATTATATAGATCAAAATTTAAAACATTACAAACACTTTCAAACATTATGTGTTTTAAACATTCATTTGGTTTTGGTTATAATCTAAGACCAGAAGAGTGTTGAGATGACTTTCAGTATTCCTTCTAATCTGAATCAGAAACAAATCTCAGGTAACGCCTAAGGCCGATTACTTATCAGAATCACAATCCTAGGGAGTGTACTTACTGCAGCTCATACTGTCTCTCAATGACTTCTAGTTGTCACAGGCAGCTCAAGGTTGAGAATATCTACGATCCGCCTTATAGCTTGTCAATGTCAAGAAGTGACATATAGGAGATGCCACCTCAATCCACTTCAAACTCGTTGATCGCATTGGTACGTGGCTTCTTAATAATCCTTCATCTTATTTTAGTTTTACAAATAAATTCAATCATACCAAAACATTAAACATACAATAAAAAATTTATCAAATAATGCATACAATTAAAGTGACAATCTAATAGATGAAGAATGCTACCTAAATGCATGCAATAAATAAATGCTTATTCATCATAACATCACCCAAGCACTCCAAACAAATTCAATCAGTTTCCAAAGGCAATCCTAATTAATCTAGAACTATTCAAACAAATATTTCAAATTTTAAATCTGCATAATACGTATGAGTAAGGAAATCACGCTCATTTGTTTCTACAGACCTTCAGGGCTACCTTATTTTCCTTTTATATATTTGATACTCTAAAATTGTAAAATCTAAAATTCGACAATCAATAAAACTTTTCTAAGTTCCTAATTCACATTCAATCTCATTTGACAATATTTTTAAGCTTAAATAATTTTTAAAATAATTATAAAGTCTAAATATCAATTCTAATTAATTCAAGATCATTTCAAAATTCTAGAATTTCATATAGTCAAAATAAAATAATTTCTCCAAGTCTCCGAATTTATCAATCTGAAATTCAATGTCATCATAATAAATTTCTAAACTAGGATTTGTATACTTTCTAGCGTTTTCTTCAACGCCATACTTTTAGTTCCAAAAAATAATTCATTCATGTTCAATAAATCTCATTCCACTTAAAATAAGATTTCTATATCTAAAATTTGAACTAAGCTCCAAATTACTAATTTATCACATAAAAATCTCTAAGCCACTCTTTAAATAAATTATTCATTTCGTGAAAAATTATTCATTTCATGAAAAATTATTCATTTCAAGATAATATTTCTCAATCATAGATTTCTGAAATTCTAAGTTTCAAAATAAAATAACTATATCTTAAACTATTTCTTAAATAATTAATTTCTACTTGAATAAGATAGTTTTAATATTTACTATTTGCATCAAGCTTTCAAATAAAATTTAATTTCTAGTCTCTGAAACTCCAAACTCCCTGAACTTTAATATCCATATTCCAAACATCCATCTAAGAATCCACGAGCATAAATAATAGTTCTAAAAATTATTGAATAAGATTTCAAATTTCTAAATCTCATTTTGTGTATTTAAAATCAAAGAAATAATTAATTTCAAACTATCTAAATCTTGAGAATCTAAAATATAAGCATTATACCTCTCTTTGTCTCCTTCGCGCGACCAAACATAGGTTCGCTTATCCGTTCTTTTTCGCGCAGTAGCAGTAATGCACCAACAGTGTTGCGGGTTCTCGTTCTTCATCGCACACACAGAACGCAGCAACAATTTCTGTTTCGTTCCTCTTCATGCAACAACGCCCAAACAGTAGCACACCTTTTTCACAAATAGATCGCACATCATGGTAGCTGTTGGTTTCCTTCCTCTTTTCTATTCATGAATCACACATAGCAGCATCACGCAATAGCAACATCATGTTCATCCAGCACGTTTCTATTCATCTTCTTCTTAGTCCAAACTGGATTGCACAACTAGATTTTTCAGCTTGCGGTCCTCTGTTTTCTGCTAATCATCCTCATCAAAACACACCAGCTGCTTGCAGCAACCATGGTTCTTTTTCTTCTTTTTGCACATCATGGTTAACAACAAAAAAATAACTAGCTCGTGATTTGCATCTTCTTCCTCTTTCCTTTGTTTAAGCTTCACCTTCAAAACCCACATTGTACCAGCCATATTCCTTTGTTTTTCACTCTTCATGGCCAGTAACTCATCTTTTTTTGTTCATCTTACTTTGTGGTTGACACATCATCAAACACAACCCCCAAATCACGTTCTTGCTATTTACATCACTAAATCACGTTCAAACACGAAAACCCCAAATCGCACAACATCCAAGCCCTAGATTTGTGTTTTCAACCAATGTGCCCCAAATCAACAAAACCAAATTTTTTTTTTCTTTCTATCATCTTCTTCTTTGTTCAATCGTCACCCCAAAACCAGCAAACCCCAAAAACAGAGCACCGACCCTTCGTTGTCCGTTGTCCATTTCTTTTTCTTCCTTTACGTTTCTTCCTTCTTCCATTTTCAACCCAAACCTCAAATGTTTATAGACTTTTCTTCATTTCTCTATTTTCGTTTCTTCTTCTTGTTTCCAGAGTTTTCTTTTTCTTTTCTTTTTCTTTTTTTTCTTTTGGTTTAAAATTTATTTATTTTTTATTTTATTAAAATTTCATTTATTTGTTTTTTCTTACAAAGCAACGTGTGCGCATGAGGTTAAATTTCATTCATTTGCTTTTTTGCACCTCTCGCGCCTTCGTACCCACGCGAGCATCATATATCTTTATTTATTTATTTTCCTTTCAATCAACTAATACTTAATTTTTCTTTTTCAACCAAATCTTGAATTTTAATCCACTAATAATTTCATCAACTAATATTTTATTTATTTTTTCAAACCATAGTCTATGTATATACTTAATAAATATGATTTTTTTAATTCATTTATTTCTTTTTCGCGAATCTTGTATTTATTTATTATTTTTAACTCAAACATTAAAAGTTCTAAAATTCATTCTTTATGCGCATTAAAAAGGCTATTATTTATTTTAACAATACTTGTTTTTTAAACAGTATTTGTTTATTCTATTTTATTTTATTTGTGATGTGCATGCATTCGTGAGATTCCGAGATATTATACCCACTTTTCTACACTCAAGGAGAGAACAAGGAGACTTTCTCTTTCTTTTGAACTAGAAGAGAACTAAGAAAAAGATGAAGAAAAGAAAAAAATGATATGAGATGGTTTGAGAGGAAGAGAAGGGTGATATTTATGGGCATCATTAGCCAACTTGCTCACATGCAAGTTGTTTAACTTGCCTACATGCATCATGTGACTTGCTCATGTGCATCTTGCTCTCATGTGACTTGCTCACCCTAACTTTAAGCACTTTTTGTACTTTGAGATATGCCTTGGTGCAACTAGGAAATGAGAATGATTGATGCGAGAAATAGTAATATCCTAGTTCTTGAAAAGAAAACAGGAGTGACTGTATATGAATGTAATTATATCTCAAGCTACAAGACAAATACTTCGTCTAATGTGATAGGTTCGGGAGTTAGGGTGTTACAAAGGTTGTATCAAAGCTTAGTTAGTAGAACTACTAGCCAAAGTGACTAGACTTAGATAGGGTTGACTCAAATAAGGAGTTAGGAACTTAGGTTGTAGCTCACTGAGAAAAAATATGCTAGTCAAATGCCAAAGGTGGCATCAAAGACGAGTTACAACTGTAAGGTATACCCTACCTCCTAATTTTGGATTGAAATCGTTTTGAATGACAAAAACTGTCTTCAAAACATGTATACATATGTGTTTTAAAGGTTTTGTTTGGATACGAAGATTAGGAGTTGAGCTGATAGTTGGTAAGTCTTGTTCTAAGTAAAGTTAAACATTGAAAGGGAGATAGGTTATCCCGTTCAAGAAAGGTCAGTTATTTAAGTAGACTTTGTCTCGCAGCCCATTCTGGAGGTTGTCCCATCAGCTCATATAAGTGATTAGAGTTGAAGAACACACTTAAAAATTATTTTCCTATCAACTAAAGAGGAGGAAATATTACAACATAGGGCAAAATTTCTACTAGAATACAAAGTTGGTACCAAGGGCAATATCGAAAATTGATGTGGGTGCCAGTTCAATTGAAGAACCTTTCAGCCAAGAGATGAAACCTTAGGTTTAGACTAAAAACCATAAGCAGAGACTTAGGTGTTGCAATGGTGTCACAATAGATCATAAATGAAAATTTTTAGGACATAGGTTAGAAACTGAAAATGTGTAAAAACAAAACACTTGTTTGGTCAAGACACGAGATCGGGAGATCCTATATCTCTGATTTCTACATAGTATGGGACACATAAGAATTCAGATGTATGGAGGAATCTTGGACTCAGAGATTGATGGGCCATGTGTGGTGAATAATCAGTGACTTTGAAAGAGTTTGTTTCCTTATGCTTAGCTAACATGGGATGATTAAGTATAGTGGGGCTTGGGAAGCCTTAGTTATCGAAAGATTTATGAAATTGTTTGGGTGAAGTAAGATCTCTGGGTAGAAGCCTATGTCGATGGGCAAGAGTAGTATGGAACGCTCGAACTCGAAGGCATGGGTGGGAGCTTGGAATTTTGCTATGCTGGCATGAAATTCTATGACTGAATAATTGTTTGAACACATGCTACCTTCATGAATATGTATATCACTTATTTTGTGATCATGAAACCAAAACCCTATACTTGAAAACATCAAATAACTTTGGGTCACTTAACAAATTGAGAACCTAAAGATATGAATCTAGAGTCATGATAGCACAAACAAAAATATGAGAAGATTGACAAATGACCTAGGAAAGATAGCTATTATCATAGGTCTAGAAAAACATTTTGTATCCCGATGATAAGGAAAGATGAGTTTTGCATACACCCAAATTGAATTGAATTGAGGATGCGATTCTCTGTTATGATACCTTATCGAATACTAAAATGACTTTTGACTTACAGATATTCGCAAGAACCCGCGAAAACACGACAAGGGATAAAAACACTAACAAATCTAGTCAAAGGGATTAGAGGGCATCAGTGGCAATAACAACTCCAATTGGAATGCTTTTATCACCAGAAATGGTGGTTGAGATCTCTCGACATGTGTTCGAGCAAGTTGTAAGGGCATTGACACAGCTGCTGGCATAGGTGTAGCGACATGCGGCGCCACAACTGCAGATACAAGTACAACATCAGGAGTAGATTATGAGGTAGCAATTAGTGGCCATGCCTAAGGTCTCAGCTTGTTAGAGGGCACAAGATGACATTAAGGAGAAGAAAGAAAAGGCAATGTTGTTAAAGTTACAGAAACTTCACCCATCCCAAAAATTTGATGGCACATCTGACAGCATAACAACCAATTATTGGTACCAAGAGCTCGAGGAGCATCTGGATGTGTTAGAAGCAACGGGTCCCCGTAGAGTTGCACTAGTCACCCATTATTTTAAGGGACCAACTAGGAGTTGGCAGAGGATGCTAAAGGTAGATCCAAACACTAATGCCCGACATATGAACTAGGAATAGTTCAATGAGATATTTTATGAGAAATTCTTTCCAAAGACTACGTTGAAACAAATGCAGTATTAGTTCATCCGATTGACTCAGAGAGACATGACCATAATGGAATTGAGACCAAGTTCACTAAATTGGCCAAGTTTTCTCCTGAACTAATCAGGGAAGAAAAGATGAAGGCTAATAGATTTGCAAGGGATTTCAAAATCGAGATCCAAAAGGTGATAATACCAATGAGCTTAAAGACATACAAGGACGTCATAGAGAAAGCCTTGCTATTGGAGCAAAAGATCAACTTTGAGCAAAAGTCAAGGAACAAAAATAAGAGATTGAAAAATGGCAAAAACCACCAAGGCAATCAGAAGAAGCAAAATAGGAATCAGCCCTAGAGGCATCAGAATAATGCTGGAGTACAAAAACAGATAGCTTGAAAAGACAGATCATGTTTTAGTTAAGATGACATATTGCGAAGGATTGTTAGAATCAAGGACCACAAAGGCAGAACCAGAAGCAAGGTAATGGTCGTGTTTACCCTCAACCACAATAGTGACAACCAAGCCACAACAACAGTAATAAAGTAGACAAAATCAGGCTCGAATGTTTGTTGTAAAGGATGGACGGGCAGACCAAACACCAACTATTGAAGGTAAATTCCTATTATTTAATATTATTGTAAAAATATTGTTTGATTTAAATGCTAACAAGTCATTTGTGTCAGAAGACTTAGTTAAAAGGTTACAATTAGTGACTATTACATTGCCAAAACCATTGTATGTATCCACTCCGATAGGAACTACAGTAGTTGCCCAAAAATCTTGCACATGTGAGTTAAGATTTGGGGACAAACTAATAATTGCCAACCTTAGAGTGATACCTTTCCAAGCATATGATATGATATTGAGCATAGACTGGTTGACTCAATACTAGATTCAGATCAACTCCCCAAGACAAAAAATCATACTGACCCTACATTCTGGTGAGGTGTGAAAATCAATAGGGATGTGTAGAGGTTACCATAGAGTCCTGCGTTTGCCATGTTGCATTGTTTAAAATAGACTGAGGACTTCAAGCAGTTGCTAGAAGAAGATATTGGGGAATCAAAAGAGATTAAGGAGATAATGGTAGTTTGATAATATGTAGACGTGTTCCCAGACGATCTACCTAGATTACTGCCACACCGATAGGTGGAGTTCAAGATTGAACTACATCCAGGCAATCACCCTATAGCCATTCTTCCCTATAGAATGGCCATAGTATAATTAATTGAACTAAAGATGCAGCTAGTTGAACTCGTGATGAGGGATTCATTAGACCTAGTGAATCACCATGGGGAGCTTCAACATTATTCGTAAAAAAGAAAGATGAATCTATGAGGTTGTGCGTCAATTATTGAAAGTTAGATCAAGTGACAGTAAAGAATAAGTATTCCTTGCCAAGGATACATGACCTATTTGATCAATTAAGGGAAGTCACTCATTTTTCTAATATTGATATTAGGTCAAGATATCATTAGTTGAGAATTTGAGAGTTAGATATACACAAAAGAACTTTTAGGACTTGATACAGGCATTTCGAGTTTATAGTGATGCCATTTGGTTTAACTAACGCACCAATTGCATTTATAGATCTGAGGAACCGATTATTTAGACAATACCACTATCAATTTGTAATGGTATTCTATAACACCCGAGTTTTCGATCCTTCATTTCTGTCACGTTTATCATGCATAGAGAGACATGCCATTAAATGTCAGCACACATGCCATCTACCAAGAACCAAGACGTTACTTTTCTCACATTCAATTCTCATTAAACATCATCTAGACATACCAAAACTCATATAAACCATGAAACCCTTGGACTCACCAAGGAATAACAAATATAAAGTATACAATGACCATCAATACTTAAATCATTATCTCCTACATTTAAAATTCAATTAAACATGGAATGAGTTCCAACTAAAATCTCTAAACAAGGCCTATGTGGCCAAAATCTAAACCATAAAGACAATTAATAATTTAAAACTAGTCTAGACGGCCATATACCTAGTTTGAACCAAGTACACAATAAAAATAACTCTAATAACAACCTCGACAGTGAGGTTTGCAACTACTATAGTACTCCATAGTACTATTAACACGAACCGGCTCAAAGGTCACCTGAAATGGAAGGATAGGGTGAGCTCAAGAACCGAGTGGATCATATACAATTCATCCATAATATTATTCAAGTCAAATATCAAACATGTAAACACTTGACATACATTAGGCCTTTCAAATATTCAATTATTTATCAGTTGTTAATTTGGACCGAAAGGCTTAATTCCCGGTGGATATCATGAAAACAAGTGATATCGTGAAAACATGTAAGCAACCAACATGGATACATGCATTATGTTTTACATCATTCATACTAACACAAGAGCTCATGGTATTCAATCAACGTCAAAACGTACCCTAACATGTTTCTAGGCATTTAGAGTAAACAAAAATCATGTTTAACATTTAAAACTCAAATAAGATTAGGAAGTAAGGTAATTACTTCCACTGTTGCTATGCTCCGCTCGTTCCAATACTTGTTCTAATGTTTCGAATCCTCAATCTATAATGGTTTGATATCATAATTCAGTATCCTTAAACCATGATTCAACGTCCACTTAATCTGAGTAGTAATTGGTGTGCATTCAGGTAATATCAAGTGTGTACTATCATGTTATTCTTCTGTGTACTGCGGTAAAGAAGGGTACCACCACAATCACTCAGATCTGCGCATGAAAACTCAAAAACAGGGTCTAGGTCGCATTACCGCAGTAATGAGAAGCATTACGCAGTCGCCGAAATCAGCGATATACATTACTGCGGTAACCAAAGAGGATTTCTGTGAACAGGGTATTACCGCAATCCGTTACCACGGTAATCAAGTGATTTTCTAGAAACTGCGCATTCATGCAAGTTTCCTTCATGTCCTATCTTTTATGGTGATGCAATACTCTAACACTGGACTTAACCAAACACTATATTGAATGGAACGTATTATACCTCGATCCCAAATGTTTCTTCTTTTGTTTGCCTCAAAAGAGTGTTTCAAACAATTCCAAATGACTGTTAAATCAAAAGAAACGCGTATTTCTTAGACAACATAAAACAGTGATGGAAATATACGCATTTCGTGTGAAACGGATGCTTTACCGCATGTGTAATTTGTTCTTTCAATCCCAGCTATCAAGTTCTTCACTGTTATGTAGTTTCCTTTTGCTTCTTGTTTGTGACACTATTTGAGAAGGGTTGGAATGAGTTGGGGCCACTCTAGAACACATTTGAGAAGAATAAACCTTAACCGGTGACAATTGCTTAAGGTTTGAAAGGATGTTGCATGATCACGAATGAAAGTGATAGGATTAGGGTTTTAGCGCACGTCTTTCACATCTATACTTTTTACGTATTACCGCGGTAATGACTCCAATTACCGCAGTAATCACATGATTAATACCTCAAAAATTAGGGTTTTTGACGCATTACTGCAGTAACCAGAACGCATAATTTTTTTGTTTTCTCAAGCATTACCTTGGTAACGATTTCAATTACTGCGATAACCAGAACGATGCCATTTTTCACACATTTCTGGTTCTTTCGAGCATTACTGAGGTAATTCAACTTATTACCCCAATAATTAGGGTCTTGTTTTATTTTTCGTGTCTTCTTGATATTCTTCAAATTTTCTATTAGTTTTACATTTGTCCCAAGTTCATTTCATAATTGTGAAACATTTATAATTTTTTAAAATTATTTATTTAATTTATTTTATATTTAAAACTCTCAAAATTTTATAATTCGTTCATTGACTTATGAGGTATTACATATTCATAGATGACATCTTAATTTACACCAAGTCAGAAACTAAACACGTAGAACACTTAAAGATTGTCCTGGAGACACTTAGAAGAAAGCAACTATATGTCAAGTTCAGTAACTGTGAATTCTGGATAAAAACAGTCAAATTCATTGGCCATGTAGATCTCGATAAAGCGGAAGCTGTCACAAACTAGAAGAATGTAAAATTGCAACAGAAATCAGAAGTTTCTTAGGCTTAGCTAGATACTATAGGAGATTCATCCAAGATTTCTCAAAGTTAACTAAAAAAGGAGTTAAATTCAATTAGGATGAAAAATGTGAACAATCATTCTAAAAATTGAAGAGGATATTTATTTTGGCCCTCATCTTAGTCACTCCTATACGTAGTATTAGATATGTTCTGTATACTGATGATTTGCAGAATGGATTGAGTGCAGTGTTGATGCAAGAAGGAAAGGTTGTTGTATATGCCTTACAACAACTGAAGGTTCGTGAACAAAACTATCCATCACATGACCAAGAATTAGTGGCCATTGTATTTGCCTTGAAAATTTGGAGACACTATCTTTATGGTGAAAGATTCAATCTATTTTCATATCACAAGAGTCTGAAGTACATCTACACCCAAAAGGAGTTAAATCTTAGATGGTGGAGATGGATAGAATTCCTTAAAGATTATGATTTCCAATGACATTATCATCCAGGGAAGATTTAACAAAGAAGATGAGGAAAAAGGTCAAATGTACCAATTAATCGAGAATTTCAACCTGGGTATCACTTTAGATGAAAAGCAGGTATACCTTTACAACATGACTTGCTATCAGACCTCCTGCATCAAATCAAAGAATAGCAAAAGCAAAATAAATGGATCATGACTCTAATCGAAGGAGTCAAACAAGGCAAACATACAGATTTTAGAATTGACACCGAAGGTTGAGACTTGGAGATATAATCTATGTTCCTCAATATGGACAAAACATAAAGATCATATTGGATGAAGCCTATTAGACTAAATACACAATGCATCTAGGCGGAGACAAGATGTATCAAAACCTAACAAATTGGTAACGAGGAATAGAAAGAGACATAGCGAAGTATGTCTCTAAATGCCTAACTTGTTAGCAAGTAAAGGTTAAGTACAAAAAACCCACCGAAATGTTACAACCACTCCCAATCTCTAAATGGAAGTAGGATAACATTGCCATAGACTTTATCACTAGATTACCTCGAAACTAAAAAGGAGAAGATACTGCATGAGTCATTGTGGATCGTCTCAGTGAGGTGACATATTTCTTGCCCATTAGATCTACAGACGAAGTCAGTAAGCTGGGAGAACTCCATGTGAAGGAGATAGTATGATTTTATGGTGTGCTTAAAACCATAGTGTCAGACAGAGATTCTCCATTCACATCACATTTTTGGCAGAATCTACAGAAGGAGTTGGGCACCAGACTCACCATGAGCATGGCTTTCCATTCTAAAACTGGTGGTCAGTCTAAGAGAGTCATTCAAACACTAAAAAACATGTTGAGGTTTGCGTCCTTGACTTCAAGGGAAAATGGAGCAAGTACCTACACCTGGTGGAGTTTGCCTCTGACAACAGTTATCAGGCAAGTATAAAAATGGCTCTGTATGAAGCTCTCTATGGGAGGCCCAGCAGATCACCAACCTATTGGGCTAAACTTGAGGACCACATGCTTACTGGGCACGATCTAGTTGAGGAGATGAACATACAAGTAAAACAAATATAGAAGAAATTGTCCACACCACAGAGTAGACAGAAGAGTTATGTCGATAAAAGGAGAAGGCCTATTGAGTTTCAGGCAGGTGATAGAATGTTCTTGAGGATAATCCCTCATAAAGGATCAAGAGGTTTGGATACAAAGAAAAGTTATCTTCTATGTTTATCAGTCCATTTGGAATACTTAAACTAATTAGAGAATGCACTATGAGTTAGATCTACCAAACAGAATGGTAGCAGTTTAAGTATTTCAAATGGACCGACACTTCGGATCCTTAGCCGCAACGTGCAAAGCTTGTGAACGAAAGCATTCCCTTTGTCAAAGATCTGTAAAAGCATCATGGAGTAGAAGAGGCAACTTATGAGCTAGAAAGCGAAATGAAGAACAAATATTCAGACCTCTTCACCAAAAAAACCTAACTAGACAGCATTGAAATGAGTGAGTACAATTTTCAAGGACAAAATTTATTTTAAGGGAAGTAGATTATAATACTCTATAAAATTCTCAAAGTTTTTTTTCAAATGTATATACATACAATAAAAGTAAACAAATTAATAAATGAGTTCATTAAATACATAGGGTAAATGGTTATTTCACCATCTAAGGGGATAAAATGGTCATTTCACCTAAACAAGGGGTAAGACAATCATTTTACCACCCAAGGGTAAAATAGATATTTCACCCAAGCAAGTCACATGAAGCATGTAGACAAGCAAGTCACATGAACTAAGCAAACCCACATGATGCATGTGGGAAAAATGGCTATAAATATCATCATTTTCTTTCCCTAAAACCATCTCATCTCATTTTTCTCTTCCTCATTTTCCTCTTCCTCATTTTCCTCTTAATTTTCTTTTAGCTCAAAAGAAAAAGACTCTTTTTGTTCTCTTCTTGAAGTAAAGAAAAAAGGTTGGAGACTTAAGAAGGCTTAGAATAATGATTAAGGACAAGAAGGATTCAAGCATCAAAGGTGAGAATGAACACCCATACTCTTTAGCATTATTTTAGTTCTAAATATGAAATATGATTGATTGTTTACTTTTGTTGAATGTTTAAAAGCATGCTAGGTATATGTTTGACAGCTATATAAATGATTCTTTGTCTTTTATAGTGTTGATAGCTTGTTGTATGATTTATGAATAGCAAATACTGTTTAGAAGAAATATTATATGTACCTTGTGAAGCTTATTAAAATGTGTTGTTTATTTTTATCTGGAATAATGATACTATGAGTATGCTAGTGGTCACTAAATAAAGATGACTAAGTTATTTAACTTTGTAGCGGCACGGTGATGCTGATACTGTGGTAGTGGTTTAGTGTCATCGTGGTTGTTCTTAACCCAAAGCGGGTTTTAATGCTACTGTGGCAGCATTAAGATGGAACTGATAGTTGAATTGAGACTTTACTCCTAAGATAGGGTCATGAATGGGTAACTGCTTATGGGTGTAACTTTCGATATTTTGGGTCTAATGGGGGATACCGAGGAAGGTCCTTTTAGTATTAACGTCAACTCAAAACAATTGAACTGTTGAATCACATAATGCTTGATAAGTGTTTGCATGTTTTATATTTTGGCTTTAATAATAAGTGACATGTATTGCGTACGATCTACTAGTCTCTCGAGAGCCTTTTTCAGTTATTATATGATCCCAATGTTACTATTAATCTATTTTTAAGCTAATTTATTTATGCACTTTTTGTACTTTGGGATATGCCCTGATGTAACCAAGAAAAGAGAATGATTGATGCGAGAAATAATAATATCTCGGTTGTCGAAAAGAAAGCAAAAGTGATTGCATATGAATGTAATTACGTCTCAAGTTGCAAGACAAATACGTCACCTATGACGAATGTGAATAGGTTCGGGAGTTGGGGTGTTACAACTTGGAACAAGGCTTCCACTATCAACTTAAACTTGTAATCTCTATCTCAAAACTATTAAAACAATTTTTTTCCATATTCTAAGGTGTTACTATTATCTGAGTTGTTTCTTTATCCTACTAGTTTATTAGATTTAAAACTAGTTTTCGTACTATCATTAGTATCATGAGCACTAATAATAGAAACATTATGCAGTAATGGTGTGCCAAAAGTATCCAACATCAAGGTTCATTCATTGATCAAACGCCTTTAATCATTACATTCATACTTATGTACATGCTAGTGTTCAAGTAATATCATAAGACACAAAAATTAAAAAAAAAATTAAGGATAGTAAGTTCTAGCCCTAATCCTTCAGTTGGTATGCTGGTTTTCTACATTTGAAAAGTGGAAGCAGATGAGCTCTACGAGCCTAGTGGATCTTTCTAATTCACAGACAATATAACAATATAGCAAGCACATCATACAATCAATCATTTCAAGACATAAGGTGATACAAACAGTAGATTATTTTCAGTTAATCGAGTTAAGGTGGCTAACCGTAGGGTGATTCTCATACCTCTGGCCAAGTGATCCTGTAGGAATGTCAATGGCATCCAAACTATGTGTCAATATGTCCATCAGTCTGCAAACTCGGAAGATACACGAGGTGTGATCAAGTTTCTTAAGTGTGATCACACACTCGTCTCTTAATCAAGACGCTAACATGAGGACCACCATTTATTGTCCTTAGTCCAATCAACCCTCCAAGTATGTTGTTATCTTGTTAGAAGTGACCTTATGTACTAATATATTCATGCATATTTAATGATATTACTCTAAAAGATAGATGCTTCGTACCCTCATGCATATGAGTGTAATATATAACATTAATTTAATTATATCTTTATCATGCTTGTATTCCATAATGACATATTCTCATAGACCATACTTATTTAGTAAATTTATATGCATATTATTCCATGCGTGAACAACATCATGTATATGCTCTAAATCTATCATGGTCATGTACATATTATCATAGCAAACAACATACATTCAAATCATATTCTCATTATTTACATAATCAATGCAAATATGCATTTAATCATACGATCAATAAAGGGTGCATTCCACTACCACCTAGGCCATTTTATGTATAATATGCAAGCAAATACTTTTAAAAAATGTATGAGTTGAAAATCATCTCCACCTTGATTTACACGCTATTTATGTTGCTTGATGCTTGTGGTGGTATCGATCCTCTAATATTCCTATAAAAGCACTTGAGTCTTAATTGGCATTCAATTAGCTCCTAAACTTGCCTTTGGGTTCAAAATGACTTCTAAAATAATTTTGGGTTCAAAATAGCCCATGAACTTTGACATAGGTTGTTTAAGGTCCAATTTACAAATTATTTCTGCAGTATACTGAATTTTAAGTAGCCATAACTTGAGTTTGAGACTCTATTTTATGCGATTCTTGGTTCTATCTTGTAATGTTCACGATGAAGAATGTCGTGCCCATGTTTGAACAAAAATGCACAGAAACCTACTGGTTTGAGAATTTATCCCATTTTTGCACAATAATTTTTGGAAGGTCAATTTGGGGGCTCTGAGTATCCGATTAGGGTATTCTATAGTACACATTCTTGAGTCTATTCTATAGTACACTTGACAAGGTTCGACATGGTAGTGTTCATTTCCTTATATCATGTCTACACCATTCTAGAAATGTCATAAAAGTTAATATTTCTTAACTAATGTTGGTGAATAATTTCAGCCTTGGTTTGAAGGCAACAATTGTTAGAATTTTGTGGTTTCGAAGGCATTGAAAAGCTTATTCCTGCCACTCTTTGATGGTGAAGGGCTTGGACCTTTTTGGGCATTCTATGGTCTTCAAAAAGTTATCCAAAGTGGCGTGGTTTTTTTAAGTCATAATGTAATAAAACTTTGCATGAAATAAAAGGAATAGAAATATGATTTTAAAGAGACTAAAGATGGAACTTATACCTCAACTTTAGCTGCTCTTCCCTCCCAATTTTTGTGCTCCAAGCTCTTCTCATCTTCATTTCCTCTCAAGCACTTCAAATGCTTCATAAAATTTTATTAGGAAATTGATTGGTATTGTTTGACTTAGGTGAATGATGTATGATCTATGATGAATCGTTTAATCCATGCATAATTAGTCCATGACATGATCTTGCATTTGGATTTACTCAAATATGACATGCATGACTAGGAACTTATATGTCTAAATCTTATTGTTCACTCATGCATCTTATCAAGTTAACTTGCATGTATAGTTTGAATTATTTTCCCAGTGAATTATGCGATGCTTGCTGTGATTGAGACTATTTGTAAAACAAAAATAAGACGATGGTTTATAAAGAATCAACGTACCGGTGCGATTGACAAGCCCGAGGCCGATCGAGGTGGCATCTCCTATATGTCACTGCTTGAGATTGTCGAGCCACAAAGAGATCGTAGGTATTCTGTAACATCTCGAAAAATTCATATGAAATTTATATTTTTACTTAAAAAATTATACAAAATTGACGAATGAGAATTTTGGCATGTCATAGTTATCCAAATGAGGGATAAAAATCAATTTAAGGGATTTTTGGAAGAAAAAATATAATTATAATGCATAAAATAGGATATCATAGCCAAAAATACAAGGATATGTGCAATTTTTGATGAAAACAGGATTAGAAAGTCAATTGAGATTGAGATTTGGAAAAAAATCCTAAAAGAAAGCAAGAAACTCGATTGAAAAATCAAAAACAAACTCAAAATTCTGTAAACCGTAGATCTGAAATTTGGTTCATCATCCTACAGCCAAGATCAGGTTCGCACGTACGCATGAGAACACCGAATCAGCCAGATCAAAAGGCCAAAGATCCGTGTGCATAACTCAAGGAAGATCGAGCGGCCAGAACGAGACTCGTTGATCGCGAAATCTGATGCGCACACTATGATCGAGGATCATCAACGATCAAGATCGAAGCCGCGTTGACAGATCGCGAACAATACTGCGTTCGAGGACCATCGGACGGACCAGATCAAAGCCGTGTTATATAATCAAGTACGTTGATGCGCTCGAGGATCATCGGACGATCCAGATCAAAGTCGTTTTGATTAAGATCACGATTGTTGATGCGCTCGAGGAAATCCAATGGCTGTGATAAAAAATCAGAATTCCTTTGATTTATCTGAGATTAATCCAACGGTGATGATCAGATCTGAATGCGTGTCTCGAGGAAAATCTGAGGACCCAGAATTAAGCCGAATTATAAATTACGAAAAATACAAAATAAAATCCAAAAAATCCGAAAAAAAAATAGTTTCTAATTCTAAAAACTATTTCTAAAATCCAGAAAAAATCTGAAAAATACTCTTTTTGCTCCAAAAAAAATAGAAACTACAAAATTTGGTAGAATTAGAGTGTTTTATTCATAGAATGACACAAAACTTTCTATTTTCTTCCCTTGAAAAATCTATATAAACCCCCTAGGCCCCCAATTTCATTCATTCCAAAGAATAAGAGTTGAATGCTCCTCTTGTTTTCTCAAAGCCTTCTTCTTGACACCTTTTCTATCTTCACTTCTTGTGTGTGTGAGAAGCTCTCAAATTGGGGAAATAAGTTGGGTGATCTTTATGGGCACTAGTACATGAGGGAATTGCTACTGAAATTTCAGAAGAAAACGACATAAGGTGGAAGTGATTTCTAGAACACCCTTCTTTTCTTATTTGAATTCATGGCATGATCATTGTTTGTGTGGTTTTCACTGAATTCAAAGATTTTCAACTTCAGTTCTAGAATTTTTAATGTTTATTTCAGTATTTCAATTTTGATTCATGTTTGAGCAATCATATCATCCATGCCATATAGTATCATGCTTAAGCCTTTAAAATTAAAGTATGATGCATGTTTTATGAGTGTTTCATGAATTGATTTTGTATGTTCTGAATTTTAGTTTGATTTCATATTCTGAAATTTATCTTGATATGAAAATTAAACAAAGACGATGAAAATAATAACCATGTACCATCATAGTGGTCATGGCGACACTATAAATGTTTTTTTCATATGAGTTAGGTCATATGGTTTTCAGACCTAAGTACTTGAGGGTTGTGTACCACTGGTGGGTTACCATGTGTAACGGGTTGATGCTGACATGTGCCACTAACGGGTTGATGCCGAGTGGGCCCTATTTACTTAGCTAAGAACATCAAGGGATTAAAGGCCCTTTGGGTCTTAGACTTGACTTAAACAAATTGTTGTTTGAAATGCCTAATGTTTGCAAGTGTTTGAATTATGATTGTGTTATGAGTTTGAATATGAAAGATGGTTATTCGAAAATGATCCACTGGGCTATGTGCTCACTCCTTCCTATCTTATTTTTCAGGAACATGAAATCTATGAAGTAGTTGAACATGGATAGGTCTTTTTGCAAGTTTTTGCCTTATTATTATTATTTTTAGAATTTAAGGGCATGTTCCCCATAGTTTTTATGTTTTTCTACTGAAAAGTATTTTTGAAGACTTTCGCTGTAATTATTAGTTTTTTTTAAGAGTTTAGTACTCTCAATTTTTATTATGAATAGAATAGTTTGAATTTCTTTATCTCTTTTAATTTGCCTTGATTTTATTGGAAAGTTTTGTATTCTTGAATTTTGTACAAAGGCATGAGATATTGAAAAGAAAAGAACAAGTGTGTGTCGCTTGTAATGTAGCACCGGCCCAACCCGCTATTTGTTAAGTCTACTATCAAAAGAACGATAGCAATGTACACTGCTTAAAAGATACAGGGGTTGGGGTGTTACCTATTCCCACCCAGAGCTGACTGTGACAGCTCGAAGTCTTTGGGAAACGGTACGAGTCGCAATAAGTACGCTCTCTTGGACTGTGATGTGAGTTCGATTAATTTTAGATGGTTATTGGAACCCTCTGAGATTAGATTGGATCACAGGGAATACCGAGAGGCATCTCAATCCTCTTTCGGTCTTAGACTCCGACTAAAACAAATAAATGTTCGAACACCTAATGTTTGAAAGTGTTTGTAATGTTTTAGATTGGGTCTGTATAATACATGTGATGTGTAGGATCGATCCACTAAGCTTTCAAGCTCACTCCCACTTTATTTTTTAGGTACACATGGACATGGAGTATGATAACATATATCAGAAGACTCACAGTTTTAGTCGATGCCTCATTGGGGAGGTCGTCCCGAGATAGGTGGTATTTGTCTAATTATTCTGGAATGATTCCTCTCGTATTCATTTGAAATTGAATTCAGTTAACTAGATTTGTAAGCAATATTTTGTTTTAACATTTTCGATTTGATTTCAAATTTAAAGTATTTCTGCTGCATTATTCATAATTTCCATAGAGAACTCCGGTGAGTAATTTGGGGAAATTCTCTTAATGTTTTTATTTTGATAAATATTACCAGATATTTACTTAAGAACCAAATGGTTATGAATTTTAAATTTGAAGAAAAAGATTTTTGATAGAACAAAAATTTTAAGTAGCATCTCGGTTTCAACGGACGATAATCCATACGTGAGACATTGCGTAAACGGAGGTTCGGTCGAAAATTGGGGTGTTACAGCCGGACTCCCCAACATAGGGTCATAGACTAGGTTAATTAGTTATGGAAGGGAGTAGCGAGAGTTGTTAATTGAATTTCATAAGTTGCGACCCAGTACATTTGAGAAAGACTGTAGCGAGAGCATAGATGATTGTAACACCCCAACCCCCACATCTTTCCATCAGAGTGAATACATTGCCACCGTTCTTAGTGGACTTAACAAACGGC
>JAJIYU010006614.1:0-20314 GCA_030144865.1 Tinospora cordifolia
GGTCAAATTAATTAGATAATTTGAACAATCGAAACGAAATTCACCTATAATTGCAAAATTATAAAATTTTGCCGAAGCCTTTGAAAAAATTGGCGAAGTTCACCTAAAATCGAAGTTTCTACAATTTTTGCATAATAAAATGCGTAAAAGTCGTAAAGATAAAGGTATATTTTTATGAAAGAATCTGTGGTGCACATATATTCTTCTATATAATAATAGAGATTATTGAAAAAAATCTTTCTCTAGAAGTGAAAAAGATTGAAGCCAAAATATGTATAACTGACGAGTGGCTATCCAAAAGAAAGAAGAACAAGATGTAGCCTAGAAGAGAGACAATAGAAAGAAAGAAAAAAAAAAAAAAAGAAGAGAGAGAGAGAGAGAGAGAGAGGCTGAAAGCTTAATAGGAGATGCATATAGAAAAGAATGAGAAATGGGAGTCATCTATTGTAATCGATAGAGAAGATCGAATATACTTGCGTCTAGAGTGACTATCGAGCCAATAATTAATTGAGCTAGAGTTTATGTTTGCATGACCACTAGGGTTTGACGATAAATTTCTCTTTCTTTCTTTCTTTTTTTTTTTAACAAACAGTTTTAAGTTAATATGCGCAATGTTTATTAAACATTGCCAACGCTAAAAGACACATTCAAAACCATTATATGTATACTTTTGTATGTAAATGTTTATTAAATATTGCTAATGCTAAAAGACATGTTCAGAACCATTATATGTATACTTTTGTATGTAAAATGTTTATTAAACATGGCTAATGCTAAAAGATACTTTCAAAACCATTATATGTATACTTTTGTATGTAAAATGTATTTATTTATATTTATTTTCATCATTTTTAATTAAAAAATGTGCATATTTTAGTATTTTTATAGTATATTTGTTAAACTTTTCTAGGTTGACAAATTTTTACAAAAATCCTTTCAAATTTCTCAAATGGTTAGAATTGCTTCTTACTTTCAAAGGTCAAAGTTTGAAGCAAAGTCAAATTTTTGTTCCTTGCCAAGTGTAACAAGGACATGAAACAAAGCTGACCTACGTTGTTAATTGTTAACATTGACAAAGTGGATTCAAAGGATGAAAGGGTGTTTGAAATATGCATGGCAAAGGCATTATAGTATTCCAACTCGTTGGTTGAGAACACATTCTGACTAATGAAGGTGCAAAGAAGTAGGACAAGCTCCTGTGGATTGGGTATGCACCAATGTTGATGATATGTGTGCCCCCAATGCTATAAACTTTCCTTCTTTCTTCACTCTTCCCTCTCTCTTGCTTATGTGACCGTAGGGCTCGTTTGTGAGTAGTCAGCGTTCTACAACATCCTTAGTGGCGTCTTATGTTGAAGGGAGGGGGTGATGATAAAAATCAAGTGAAGTTATGAAAAGAGGATGTTGAAGAATTTCTTCAAAAAATGAAGGTGATCCTAGTGGCAACTAAGAGAGATGTGAATGACGAGGGCCTGTAGTAAGATCACAACTTCATTGGTTGAGATGGTGGCAAAGGGGAACAGTTAGTTCTCAATAAAATGGTTTCGTGGATCAAAAGATCAACAGAGATTATTAAAAGGAAAAGGGAAAGTGTGGGCCTAGCAATTCTGCAGGAGATCAAACGTGGTACAGTGGATCGAGATATTGTTGGAGCTTTATGACAGTCAAGATTTAAAGAGTGAGAATAGCTCCCTATGGTGGAATCAACAAAGGGTCTTTTGCTGCCTGTGGTAGAACCTTCAAGGCAATGGAGCAAATAATTGGGTAGTTTTAAGTGGCAATCAAATTTAGGTGAAACAATGGATTGGAATGGTGTCAGGCATGCATAAGCAAAACGATCAGTATGCCAGAAAGCAATTTTGGGACAAGGTTGCAGGATTTAGCATTTTATGTGGGGAGAATTGGCGCGTGGGTGGTAGCTTCAACATAGTGCAGCTCCATGATGAGAAAGTTAACAGTGGCAGGCACACATGAAGCAAGAGAGAGTTTGACGAGTTGATTCAAGAATTAGAGCTCTACAATCCTCCGTTGCCAAATGGGTCAATCACATAGTCAAACTTTTTTTGTAATAGGAAACATACAATATATTATATTAATAACAGGACAAGCAGTCCAACAGACTGTCACTTCACAGACTGCAATATGTTAGCCCATTTTTGCTTCTAATCTTTAAAAAAGTATCCCTTGCCCAACTTACAAGAAGAGGCCCAAAGAAAAAAGATAGACTTACCTATAATCCGATGTACATCAACTTTTACATTCTTGAAGATACAACTCTTTCTAACTTCCCAAACAGAATACCAAATAGCATAATGGATCAAACACCAAAATTTCTTCAGATGTGACGGAATGGACTGAGGGCAATGCAACAGCTCACTATCCAAAGCCATAGTCAACACCAGAAGAGCATCCCACCAAAAAGACCAAACTACCTTCAACAACTTGCATTTCTAGAACAGATGATCCACATCTTCATCAGCGTTCCTACAGAGACAGCAGCAAGAGGGAGAGAGATAGCAATTAGGAAACTTCTTTTGGATTTCTAAAGCACAATTGTCCTAGATCGATTAACCATGCCAAATTTTGGCTTCGAGGGGAATTTTGGCCTTCCAAATGATATCCATGTTCGGCTGCAGGGGCAATGTTGTCATCAGAATTGAGATAAGAGTAGCAAGACTTGGTTGTAAACATCCCAATAGTGTCTTTTATCCATCTACAGCCATAGTCACGAAGAGAAAACTGGGCCCCTTCCAGCATTTGCAGCAGATGAGTCATATCATCAATTTCCCGGTCTTTCAGGCCTCTGCTAAATCCAAGAGTCCAGGATGTTGAAGTGATCTGATTCTCACAACTAGTGTTCAGCAAGTCATGCATGGAAGTTGAGGTTGAATTCACAATCCTATACAGTCTAGGAAAGGTCTCCCTAAAGGGAATGGTCCCTCACAAAATCCTTCCAAAAAATAATTCACCTCCCGTTTCTAATATTTCATTTAACTTCCCCAAGAAAAAGAGGGTAACTGGAATAGATGAATTTCTAAGGGGAACGAACACCCGGCCTGTTGTTCAAACCCGTGGTCATGGAGTTAGAGGATGTATCATGAATACTTGAAATAATCTTCTCCTAGCGTGTCCTGAAATAAAAAAAAACTGACACAGCCATTTAGCCGCTAAGGCTAGGTTATCCTACAATGCTTGGTCTTCAGCATCCATTCTCCACGGTATAATTCTTTGACATATCTGCGTCCATCCTTTCCAGACTTCTGTTATGAATTTGCAACTTCCAAAAATGCGACTTATAATTTCTTCATCACACTAAAATCAGCCAAGGGTATACTTTTGGGGACTGGTTAAGACAATTGGCATAATATCTTGTACTCTTTGTAATTCCAACTCTCAGATTTCTCATCTGAAAGTTTTTATAGTTTTAATAATATTATAGTTTCTCTTCAAAAAAAAAAAAAAAAAAAAAAAAAAAAGAAATTCCTTATTCTCAAACCTCCAAGAGTGGTGGGCATCTAGGCTTGGTTCCAGTTTACCAACATGTGAGCTTTATCTGTATTTTTAACTTTCCAAAAGAATCTTCGAACACTTTTTTTCAAATTTTTTCACCACTGCAGCAGGCATTTTGAACAAAGACATGAAGTAAACGGGGAGGGCTTCCAAAACATCCTTTATTAGGAGCAACCTCCCTCCCCAAGACAAGTAGCTACCCTTTCCAACCTTCAATTCTTCTTTTAATAGTCTGAATAAGGGTAACCTTTCCTAAGACCCCTAGAAGCTTCTATTTTACCAGTTGGCTTATCTTTAATGATGATGGAATAATTAACCAAAGAAAGGCATCCTTGGATCCACTTGCATCATTACTGACCAAAACCTTTCTTGTGCAGAACATGGAGCAGAAATTTCCATCTTATTAAGTCATAGGTTTTACAAAAATCAACTTTTATGATTAAACCCTCCTGGTTACTGATTTGACAATCCTCCACCGCCCCATTGGTATCAAGATAACATCAACGATATGCCTATTCTTGACGAACCTCATTTGCGTTTCAGCAACCATGTGATGGATTATCTCTTTCAATCTTCTCATAAGGACCTTGGAAATGATTTTGTAAAGGCTAGAAATGAGACTGACTGGGTGGAAATCTTCTACTTTGACCGAGTAACTCTTTTCTAGTGCATTTGTTGATGATCCCATAATCATGGAAACCTTGCATGACTTCCATTATACCTTCCTTTATCAAAACTCAATTCTTTTGAATAAAAGAGCATGGTAAAGCCACCAAGACCCAATGCCTTTTCCCATTCGCTGCTGAAGATAGTTTGCTTAACCTCCTCTTCATGGAGGTTAAGCAATCAATACCATCAATGCCCCAATTAGGACTATTCGCATCTGTGTACGGCTGAGAGAAATAATTGGTCATATACTTTTGAATATTTTCCATGGACTCCATCACTAGACCTTTGTTTGTTTCCAGTTTGGAAATATATGCATTCGCCCTTCTAATAGAAAGGATCTTGTGAAAGAACTTTGTGTTAGTATCAGCTTTCTTTTTTCCCATTTAATTTTCGCGTTTTGCCTGCCTCTCTTTCCATTCTTTTATCAATGGAAAGAGTATCTTGCAGCACTTTCACCCGTTCCTCCTTCATCCACTAAAGCAAGCCACTTTTCACAATAGATGAGTAGTCAAACTTTTGACAAGCACCAGCACATTGCAGATTAGATAGATTTCTATTTGGGTACCGAATGGATGGAGATCTATTCGTTTGCCAAGCAGGACGTGGGAGGATGACTTAGATACTACTAAACCTAGATGGGGACCTACCCTATGGAAGTTCGTTGGACGATTGACTTCTCATCCATAATTTGGAGAAAGTGAGGGTTTAGGGTCACAACAAGTATCATGAATTGAAGGAAATGGACAGGAAGGGGTTAAGAAAAAGGAGTTGGAGGAAAGAATTATCCGATTGGATAAATTGGAAGGGGGTCCTAAGTATTTGGGGGCCCGGGGTGGGTTAATATACAATAGGCTCTTTTTATTTTAAATTACGTACTTTATATGTTAAAATATAAATATGTTTAATAAATATTACAAGTAAATTATTTGAAATTTTACACAAATATCAAATGATACAAAGTTTAACAAACAAAGAAATTTACAATTCTAATAATTTTAACTTTTTACTTAATAACAAAATTATTTCACTGATGAAATATAAAATTAGCCAAAAAAAAAAATTTAAATATAATTTTTTTAATGAGAATTGGCCAACAAATATAGCTAGTGGCTGCACGCAGAATGAAAAAGAGACTAAATTGTAATAAAAATTTAGTTAAAAATAAAAAGAACAATATATATATACATAATTCATGGACAACAATGAACAAGAAGAAGTTGCAAACTTGACAAGACAAAAGAATTAAGAGATAAAAATAATTAGATGTAAAAGTTCTAAAACGGGTTAAACTGATATTAAAAATGAATATATAATTAACTAATTAATCAATCTATGTAAATATTGTAGTACAATACTTAAGACTAACAACAATTCAATTAAAATAAATGAATCAATTAAATAGTATTAAAATAATTTTTTTTTATATACTAATATACCATGTATAGTATGCATACTATATAAGGGAAAGATACTTGACTATACTATATTTAAAAACCATATTTAAGTAAATGTATTAATGTTAATTCAAGTAAATGCAATATACATTGTGTGTATATATAGATTGACGAGTATGGTTCCCCTAAAAATCAAGTGCCTCAGGGCTTAGAATGAAAATTCGCTGAAATTCGGCAAAATTTGACTAATTGTTCCGAAGTTTTTGACAACCAAATCATAGTCTAATTGTAAAAATAAAATAAAATAAAAATAAAAATAAAAATAAATAATTCAATAAAAACTTTAAGATTTTGGCAATATTCGTGGAAATTTTAAAGATTTCCACAAAATTCATAAAAATTTTAAAGATTTTGGCAAATCTCAATGAAATTCATGGAATACTTTAGTAAAAAATATAAAATCCGTAACGTGTAAGATGGACATTAAATGTTGTTAATGTCAAAATATATGTTTGAAACTATTATATTTATACTTTTATACGTAAACCATACCAATTTATGTTTGTTTTCATCATTTTTAATAAAAATGTGTATATTTTAGCATTGACAAATATTTTTTTTCAACTTGTCTAAATAAGTGAGTTTTTACAAAAAAATTTTCGAATTTCTCGAACTCTTTGAATTAATTCTGATTTTCAAGAGTCAAAGTTTAGGATGAAGTCAAATTTTCATTCCTTGACTAGCGATAGGTGGGACGCAAAGGGGAAGTTATGGATGTTGCGCAAGGAGATAGAGGGGCTTTCCTTCAAGAATAAAATGAAGAAAGAAGGGGATGCAAACTCCAAAGTCTTTCATTGACTAATGAGTAGATGTAAGTCTTTTACATGACCTCCAAATTAGGAGAGAATCGAGAGATAATGGAGGAGGAGAGCAAGGTGGTGGAACAAAATGTACCGTATTTCAAACAAAATATGTTTTGGGATTTAGTCTAGAATTTGAGGTGAGGGATTGAGGAATTTGAGGTGAGGGATTGAGGGCCTTGCTTGGAATCTCATATCAACAAAGGAAAGTAAGGCAATAAAGAAGTTGTTCTTGGAGGAGGAGGTGAGAATAGTGGTATCTGATTCCAATAATGGGTCCAAGGCAGAAGGACCAGATGGGATGACAATGTCTTTCTTGCAACATAGTTGGCATATAGTGAAAAATGATTTAATGAAGGTTATGATCGAGTTCTATCAAACAAAAATTGTGAACAATTGTACAAAGAGACATACATATGCCTAATTCCAAAAAAGATGGCATCTCAAAAAGTGCAGGACTTTCTGTCTATTAGTCTAAGGACAAGCTTATAGAAAATAATTGCAAAGCCAATAACAAATGGATTAAAAAGTAGTTGTGCAAGGAACAATTTAAGAACATCAGAGGGCATTTATCCAAGGAAGACAAATAATTGATTCAATATTGACAGCCAATGAGTTGGTGGAGGACTACAATATATGGAAGAGGAGAGGGGTGGCCATTGAAATCAATCTAGAGAAGGGGGAGGCTAGGAAAGATGAGAAACATCGCCGAGAAGAGGTATCGTCGGGACGAGAGACAACGACGGGATGAGCGATCCTGACGGAACCGGAACACCATGTACACCCGAAAGTCGGAGTTTGAGGAAGTGGAGAAAAAGAAGAACACATCATGAAAGAGCAGGAAGGAGGGAAGAGGAAAGGCTGTATCGCAATCGAGATAGGAATCATGGGCAGAAAGGAGGTCAATGGAATAGTATCCATGACAGAGACGTAAAGAAAGATTCTCTATCACAGAGGACGAGAAACAGCCAAAACAAAACAGCATCATGGAAAACTACGTTGTTAGGAATGGTGGATGAAGAAGAAGGACAGAATGGGTGGACAATGGTTACACGAAGGAAGCCTCGACATACTCAACACTTACGTCCAACAGAACCGGCTAAGACAGTAATCAGTTACCACAAGAGGAAAGGATATTCAACCTAGCTGCAAGATGGTCAACCTAGGAAAGATACGGTGTTAATAACCTCGAACGAAGAATGGTCTTATATCTCATTCCCAACAAAATATAAATATTTTTCAATCTCTTATACAAAGGATTCTTGAGACGGGAGTGTTTAGAGACTCTGGATATAGTCTTCTAATGGAGGTGCTTGTGAATGACCGAGGAAGATTCATCAAGCTATCAAAAATGGCAAATGGACAGTCCAAAAGCATAGTCATCCCAAAGGAAACGACGGAGGCCTGGCGCAACTTATGGAAAGCTTTGGATGTGGTTATACATGAAGAAGAGCTTCGACTAAGAAAGGAAGCTCTAGGAGAACAAAAAAAGAAACAAAGCCCCAGGACGGTGACAGATGCAGGGGAGGGAGAAAGTGGGTACAGAGGGCCATGGAAAAGGGATACGGAAGGAAAGGGTCGTCTAAAAAGAAACACGAATATGGAACAGGACCGAAGGAAGGAGGATAATCTCAACAACAAGAGCCGGGAAGGCAAGGACTTCCTGATTATCAGGTCCTCAGATGAGACATCCTGGAAGACCATTGCCAAATCAATGCAGACGATGCTACAAAGGAATATACACATTCAACGTCTGGACGTCGCACGGGGATTACTACACTGTTCAAGAAAAGAGGGAAATAAGGAAACTAAGGACTGAGAAATATCAAACACTGTTGGGAGGTTTCTGCTTCGAAGAATGGCGATAGGAGATGGTACACGATGGGGCCCAAATAGCATGTAGGAACAGTTGGGTCGGGGTTGAGGGAATCAAACCTGAGAAGTAGAACATACACATGTTTGACAAGATTAGAGAGAGATGTGGTGAGTTGCTTGATATTGCCAACATCACCAGTTCGGTGGAGTCAATGGAAATGACGTTCCTCCGACTAAGGGGATACAACTTAGGATTCCTTCCAAAGGATTTTGAAATCTATGATGAAGAGGGCATCCAAGAATTACTATTGGTGGATATTGAAAGAAATTGGGGAGCTGAAATCAAAGAGCTACGCCAAAATATCCTGGACTAGTTTACTGGAAAGAATCCAAAGGACATTTTACAGGCCGAAAAATGGAAGTACAATAAACATCGGTCGTCAGAGATTGAGATCTCCAGCACAGATGACGATGATGACACAGTCCCCGAGGAAGACGGTTATTTGGAGGTTCTAGGCCTTGAAAAGGTGTCAAAAGGAATAGCTGAAGGGGGCAGCCGAAACACCAGTGATTGAGGAACAGAGAAGTTGAGTCAGGGGGCGGCAAGTAGTCGTGGTTATCTTAACCAGGAGAATAAGACAAAAAAGATGGAACAGGCTTTACAAGAGGAGGACGAGTGGGCCCAGGTTCAAGGCTAGCAAAAAGTGAGCGGTCTACAGATAAAGAGCCGAGTCCACAACACACAAGATCCTGGGTCAAAGAAACAGTGGAGAACAGACCCAAGGCCCACAGAGATGGAACACATGGATGGGCCACGAATTCAAAGAAAACCCATTATCCAAGTTTATCGAAGGTTAGGAAAGGAAAGAAAGTACCAGAAAAGAAATGCTCTAGCCCAATGGACTCGACAAGCAGGACCCAGCGATACAAGAGAAGAATCCGAGTCTTATTATAATGAAGATTATAATAAGGACGGATCGAAGACTATTCCAGAGACGCCGATCAGGGAAGCTGCGTTCACCGGAGCGGAGACTGGGTCGGGTAGTGAAACGGAGTATCGAGAAGAAACTGAAGCTCACATCCAAGTACGCAACTCTGACCTAGATCCTACACTATCCACTTTCTCAAGTGAACCGGATGAGCCACAAGAGGATACTATCTCTCCGAGGCACACAAATATGGGGAGATACCTAACTAAGGAGAAGACCATGACAATGGGACAGACATGAGGATTAATGGAGGGTGAAAGACAAATGATGACTAGACAGGAGGAGGAAATTCAAGGCAGGTGCACTCAACAGATCGAATATGAGAGAGTTCGGGACTTCCTCTTGTTGATCAACGCCCAGATGGTGGCGGTTCACTAAAGAGCAGTTTTTGGCTTTGGGGGTTGTTCGGTGCTCATGAAGATCTTAAGTTAGAACATTCGTGGGTGTGGGCGGGAAGACAAGAAACGCCTAATAAGGAAGATTGTGGCTGCTGCAAAGGCAGACTTAATACCTCTGCAAGAAACAAAACGAGAGGTCTATGAACCTCATCTGATTGCTTCCCTATGGAAGAAAAGATTTATTGATTGTGCAACTATCCCGACAGTAGGAATGGCTGGGGGTATCATCATCATGTGGGATACCAAAAATATCCAAGTCACGGAAAGATGGGAAGGGACGCATTTGCTGTCCATAAAATTCAGAAGGGGAGAGGAGGAGTGGGGTTGGTTCACAACGGTCTATAACCCTTGTGACTAGCAAGGAAAGGAGGAATGTTTGATTGAGATAGCTGCCCTGTCCTCTAACATCCAAGGACCCTGGTGTGTGGGAGGAGATTTTAATATGGTAAGATCTACCATTGAAAAGAAGGATAGTCAACACATAACAACCACTATGAGGATGTTCGAGGATTGGATAAACGATATGCAACTATTTGAACCTGTACTGAAGAACCTGAGTTACACATGGAGTAATGGTAGGGATAGAGCTGCAATGTCTAAACTGGACAAATTTTTGTGCAATGGAGCTTAGAGTGAGAAATTCTAGCAGCAGAGAGTTTGGGATCTCCAGAGAATAACATCGGATCATTGGCCAATTGTTCTGGATACTGAACAAATCCAGTGGGGGCCCTCCCCCTTCCGATTCAACAATGAATGGCTCCTTCAGAAGAAAATGCTTTCAATGATGCAAAAGGAATGGGACAAGGAGTCTTACAAGGGGTGGGAAAGATACAAAATCATGCTAAAACTTCAAAATCTAAAGCTAAAGCTAAAGGAGTGGGTGAAGAGGGAGGTCGTGAAGGATAGGGAAACAGAAGATAATATTAAATCTCGCCTAACAGAGATAGACCGGAGACTGGAGTTGGAAGAAAACAGTCAGCTGTTGGAAGAAAAAAGAAAACTGGTGAAGGGCCTCCAAGACATTGAATGCAAATATAAAAGACTTTGCAGGCAAAAGGCAAAGATAAAGTGGGCTACAAAAAGGGATGTCAACTCCAAATTTTTTCATCGCATTCTGTCCATTCGCCAATCTCGGGCCATCATTTCCAAGCTGGAAAATACAGAAGGTCACTTGGTTGATTCTAAACAGGAGATTCAGAACCTAATTGTGCAGCATTTTTCTAAGCTGTGAGAGGACAAAAGACTTGATAAATGGAAAGTTGAAGGGTTTGATTGGCAGCCCCTAACAGAAGAAGACAATAAATGGCTTGAAAGAAATTTTGAGGAAGAAGAATTAAGAGAAGCTGTCTTCAACTGTGATCGAGGAAACGCCCCAGGTCCGGATGGCTTTACCTTGGCTTTTTTCCAGCGAAACTGGAATGTAGTCAACAAGGATATTCTAGCTTGCATGAGGGAGTTCTACAAAGATGGAGTCATCAATAGAAAAATCAATGAGACATACATATGTCTTGTCCCAAAGAAGATGGATTCATTGAAGGTGGAAAATTTTAGGCCCATTAGCCTAACAACTAGCCTGTATAAAATCATCGCTAAAGTGTTGGCCAATCGTCTACGCAATGTCATCCACAAAACAGTTAGCGAGTATCAGCTAGCTTTGTCAAGGACCGTCAAATAACGGATGCAATTATGATTGCCAACGAAGTAGTCGAAGAATACAGGGTTTTTAAGAAAAAAGGTCTTCTGCTGAAAGTTGACCTAGCAAAAGCTTATGATTCAGTTAGATGGAGCTTTCTTGATCCTGTTATGCAAGGCAAAGGTTTTGAGGAATTATGGAGGAAGTGGATTTGGAAATGTTTGAGGACAGTCAAGTATTTTATCTTTATAAATGGAAGACTAAGGGAGAAGTTCAATGGGTCTAGGGGGCTACAACAAGGGGACCCCCTATCCCCATTCCTACCTACTTTAGTGGTTGATACTCTTACAAGAATTATACATAAAACTGCCTAAGCAGGAAAACTGGAAGGCCAAACTGTAGGCCAGGAGAATGTTCAACTCACTCACCTCCTATTTGCAGATGACTGCATCATATTCATGAAAGACGAGAAGGAAATCGAAGTAGTCCAGAATGTGTTGTATGCCTTCAGCTTCTTAACTGGAATGAGAATTAATGGAGCTAAGAGCCAGCTGCTAGGCCTCAAAATTAATGAAGATGAGGTTGTAGACAAGGCTGCGTCCTTGAGGATCTCCCCCGAGAAATGAACCATTACATATTTAGCCCTCCCTCTTGGTGGAAATCCATACAAGGTGGGATTTTGGGACCCAATGATACGCATAATAGAACAAAGAATTGCAGGCTGGAAAAGGAGTTACTTATCTAGAGGAGGAAGACTACTCCTACTTACGGTTTTGGAAGCATTGCCAACATACTTCCTGTGGGTATTTAGGATACCAAGAACAGTAGTAGCAAACATTGAAAATCTGATGAGGAAGTTCCTATGAAACCATGAGGAATCAAAAAAAGGGCAAAGCATGATTCAGTGGAAACAAGTCAGCCAAGACATAAGTAAAGGAGGGTTAGAAGTGGGGGGAGTGATAAGGAGGAACTTAGCTTTGAGAGGGAAATGGTTGTAGCAGATGTTGGAGAAACCGAATGCCTTGTAGGCTAAAGTTGTGCGCAGCATACATGGCTCAAAAGAATCTGGGAAAGTAGCAGGTGTTAACAGAAAATTCAGCCATCCATCCCCTTGGAAAGATATACACACAATGTACGATCAATTTAAATCATATGTAGTTTGGCAAGTTGGAAAGGAGACCAATTCAGATTCTGGATGGATAACTGGTGTGGAGAGGAGCCTCTCAATGTAAAATATCCTAATGTTTACAGATAAAACAATAGATAACAGGCCACAGTCTCAGATTTAAGAGTGGGATCTATAGTGGAAGGGAGGACACAATGGAGCTGGAACCTTCATACAACCAGCAATGTTAATGAAACTATAATAGAGGAGCTAGAGGGCCTACTTCACAACCTAAATAACTTTTATTCCACCAATAGCAGCACAGAAGACAAGCGTTGCTGGATAAAAGACCAAAGCAGAAAATTCATAGTCAGATCCTTCATGAGACAACTAAATGACCAGCAGACTGGAATGCAACAGTCATCTATGGACTTTATCTAGATGGCAAAATTTTCAATGAAGGCTAAAATTCTAATGTGACTCATCTATCTAAATAAGCTAAAAACTGCTGAAAATTTACAGAAGACTCCCTCATTTTACTTTGAACCCATCTATATGCATTTTATGCAGGAACCATCATTTGATGGCAGAGTGCGACATGGCGAAATTGGCGTGGCAACAATGGGGGTTGATTCATCCTGCCCTCATTCCTCCTGATTCTCAGTCACTGTTTTGTGTTCCAGAAAGGGGCATTGAAGGTCGTATTAGACCATACTGGAAAGTGATGGTGGCAGCCATATGGTACATCATTTGGGAAGAAAGGAATTTGACACTATTTTTGGAAAAACTGAAATCCAAAAGGCTGTTGTGGGAAAGATCAAACATCTTGTTTGCAACATGGATATTTAGCAATAAAATAGGCTTAGGTTACTCTTTTGGGGAGTGGTTATGTAAGGGGGGGAGTATATTACATTTCTTATAGTTTTTTCTTCTTTCAATTTTGTATCCTGGATACCTCATCCAGCGGACTATGCTTCCATAGTTTGTAATCCTCTTTTATTATTAATATAATCTTAGTTTCTGTTTCCAAAAAAAAAAAAATCAATCTAGAGAAGGCATAGGATACGGTGAATTGGGATTCTTTTGGATTTCGTTCTTTGGAGGAAAGGGTTTGGAGATACATGGAGGAAATGGATTCGTGGATGGTCGGTGTCTTATTCTATCATTATTAATGAACGACCTAGAGGAAAATTTGAAGTGTGGAAAGGGTGGAGAAAAGGAGACCCACTATCATCATTTCTGTTCACTATGATGGTGAATGTGTTAGGGCAAATCTTGGATAAAGTAAGGGAAACAAATATAATTAAGGGGTTCGTGGCCAGAAGAGAGGAGATGGAAGTCACACATCTATAGTTTGCAAATGATACTCTATTGTTCGTGCAAGGAGGGCTTACATCATGATTGTGTTCAAAGTAGTGAAATGTTTTTGTTGGCTATGGCCAATACCCAAATTGCAAGAGCTTTAGTCCTAGACGAGTGGTCAAATGAATTGGCTTGGCAGATGGGTTATGCTAAAGGCAAGTGGAATATGAAGTATCTGGGAATGTCTTTAGGAAGAAAAGCCTCATCCTTTTGGTTTAGGAACCCTATTTGTCGAAGGTGAGAGGAGGCTCGAAGGGTGGAAATGAATTCTTTTCATCAAAAAGAGGTAGAGTAACCTTAACAAATTTGGTGTTGGATTCACTCCCAACATATTTAATTGTTAGTTTCAAAATTTCGAAGAGGAAGGCACAAAGAATAGAAAAGAAGATGAGAAATTTCTTACAAAAAAATTTGGAAGGAGGATGTGGAGCTCATCTAGTAGGGTGGAAGAAAGCGAATGAAAAAAAGGAGTTGGCAGGATTGGGCATGGGCACCACAAAGAGAAGTGGGTAAATCACTTTCGAGATTTCTAAGAGAACAAGTGCAGCTATGGTACAGGGAAATTTTAACTCGGATGGGATGGTGGACAATCATAGGGATGTCAAGATTACAAATGGTGCCACTTTCAAAAGCCCATAAAAATTTTATCCACTTAGTTTACCAACCGTACTTACCTCTAACTAGGTTGAGGGTAGGGAGAGGTGACTCTATCAAATTTTGAAAAGTACGTGTGGTTTGGTAATGAGCCTTATTGCATCTTGTTCTATAGATGATCAAGTGGTCATAACTTACCTATTTCTAATATTACCCCATTCCCTTGTAGCTTAGCCCCCCTACAATGGAATCTCTCTTTGGTCAATCCGTCCATCTCTAAGGTCGAGAATGAGGCCCATGAGCTTCATTCCATACTGCTTGATTGTACTCTTCAAGGTAATGGATCTGAAGAAACCTAATGGTTTGTGCTCCCTAAGCGAGATTGGATAGAGCACTTGAAGACAGCATGCTTGGCAATTATATGTTCTATTTAGAAGGAAAGAAACTATCAAGTGTTTGAGGTAAGGTTCTCCTCTCCCTTAGTGGTGTGGGAGAAGTCTCAAGCGTTGGCATCTTTTGGGATCAATTACAGCTCGCTATCTTCAAGATAGTCGTTCCCTAATTGGTTGAGATGGTAGGCAAATTTTGTATAGATATATGTAACCAAGGAGCACACATAATGAGGGAAACAATGTGCCTAAGATACGCATACATGTTTCCAACTATGCTTACCTACTCAATTAATGATAATATACCTTCTTCCTTTAAAAAAACATTTTAATAAAGCTAGATGTTTTACCATATATGCAACAATTCTTTTAACTAAACTTTTCTACTTCAAAGAATTTTAGCAAAAATTCTCCATGACAAATTAAACTTTCCAAAATTAATCTCGATTTTCAAATTACTGAAGTTTAGGGCAAATTTGAGGTTTAGAACTTTAGTTTAACCCTTTCTACAACTGATTGTTTGGCGGGTGCTTTAAACCACAATTTTCATTTCTAGGGCCTGTAATTCATCAATACTTGAAAGTACTTGGCCTTTTAAAACTTCACCCATGGTCTACGTATTGTGGGATCACAACTTATTTGAGTTCAAATCCCCAAATTCTAGAACTAGTTATCAGCATGGAACAAGACTTTGGCTCAAGCTTCAACCTTCCAACATTAAAAAACTCTATGTAAATGTTAAAATATGCACAACTTCTATTAAAAACAATAAAAATAAATATAAATCGATACATTTTATATAGAAAGGTATAAATGTAATGGTTCCAAACATGTATTTTAACATTAATAATATTTAATGTCTATCGCACATGTTAAGAATTTTATATTATTTACTTGTGAATTCCACGAAGTTTACCGAAATTCCTCGAAATCTTCAAGATTTTATCAAATTTATGTAAATTTTCTTTTACAATTAAACCCTATGTGAATGTTAAAATATGCAAAATTTTTGTTAAAAATAATAAAAACAAATATAAATCGATAATTTTATATATAAAAGTATAAATGTAATCGTTTCAAACATGTATTTTTACCATTAATAATATTTAATGTCCATCGCACATGTTAAAAATTTTAAATTATTTACTTGTGAATTCCATGAATTTTACTGAAATTCCTTGAAATCTTCGAAGTTTCATTGAATCTTTATAAATTTTCTTTTACAATTAAACTCTTGTTTGATAGCCAAAAAATCCAAAATAATTCACCGAATTGTGGCGAAATTCGGTGAATTGTGTCATTCCTTGGTTATTAGATGAGATGTTATGTCTTGGTCCAAGTGGGGATAGCATTTCTCTTCTGCATGTCCATGGAGTTTTGAAAAAATCCAAACATCTCAGAGATAGATATAGAGGTAGGAATTTATCGAACAAACCGCACTCCTTCATATACATCAAGAGTCCATTGATGAGAAGGGGCTGGGGAAAGCTTGAACCCAATTCCTACATTGATGAATATAAGCGCAATTGAAATTCCTGAGAAGTTATATCTTTTTTATCAGAGGTTGAATGGATCATCAAAAGAAGAATTAGGCCAAAAATGAGGATACATTCTGAAAAAATAAAACTTCCATGGAAGAGAAGCAAATGACATTGGAAGGCTACCATCCTTTTGCACCTGCCAATATGACTACATTGAGAGCTCTCATTGAGCCACTACTCCTGCCAATCAGATCGTCCTTTCCAAATAATTTCGGAATAGGTGTAGTCTTCAGCTAACCCCTTAAGTGTTTGGCAACATTCAATGGTTGACTAATAGGGTTGATTGTACTTTTCTTCTCCAACAAACAGCTCTGGACCATCTATGATATCCAACTAATGGACCTTTGCATCTTCATCTCAAATCCCATGACACCCTCTTGAAGTACACGGACAACAGGTCGAAGAGTCTCAATCAACATTAATTGTTTTCCACATAAAATACAATATTTTTTAGGAAAACCCAATGTTCGAACCTTCAAACTTCACCTTGATCATATCCATTACAATATCATTAGTTGTATCATGGATGAGCTCAACCAGCATTGTTGCGTATACTTTCAAAATTTCATATTACAATTGGCAAACCATTAGCCTCCCAACTTCATTGGTAAAGGATATGACCTTCTTCCCACTAGCATTAATGACTAGCTTCAAAAATCTCAAGTTGACTTTAAAATGATTTCATCTTTCAACTAAGACTCTCATATTTTTATTTTGATTTGATACATTGCCAGAAAGCCTAATTAACTCCACGCATCTTCAAATTGACAACCCTCCCCAAAACCTACTCAAGCTCCTCCATTTAACTCCACTAATCAAGCATCATTTTCCAAAATACTCCAAAAGATATTCTTTGTTAGAATCTTGAGTTGTGATCCCTCAACCACTTTCATATGCATGGAACTAAAATTCGACTTCATCTCAGACTTCGACCTTCAAAAAATCATCTAGATAGGTTTAGGTCAGAAAGTCTTGTATTGGAGAGATCCAATATCTTGTTTGCAACTTGGATCTCAAGTTCAAAATTAGGGAAGGGTACCATTTTGGTGAATGGTTATGTGAGGGTAATGAAATTATGCATATGATGTAATCTCTTTGGATTTTGTATTGATGTTGTGATATCTCATCAAGCATCAAATCTTTATATAATTAATACAATAGTTTCTGTTTCTTAAAAAAAAATCATAATTAATTCGAAGACTTAGAGAAATTTGAAAGAATTCTTATAAAAATTCTCCAACTTAGAGAAGTTCAAACAAATCTATGTAAATGTTAAAATATGCATAATTTCTATTGAAAACGATAAAAACAAATATAAATAGATACATTTTACATATAAAAGTATAAATATAATAGTTTCAAACATGTATTTTGACATTAATAATATTTAATTCTCATCACACACGCAAGAACCTCAAAATAAACTTCGGATCTCGATCTGACACAATAGATATAGGTACCCCATGTAATTTCACTATCTCCCGCATATACAACCTACTCAGCTTATCCACAGAGTCTTTAATGTTCATTGGAAGAAAACGGGCAAATTTTGTTAAACTATCAACAATCACCCAGATAGCATCATATCTACCTGAAGTTCGTCGTAACTCAACAATAAAATTCATCTTGATATACTCTCATTTCCATTCAGGAATGGATTATGGTTGCATTTGCCCTCCAGGCCTCTGGTGTTCAACTTTTACCTACTGACACACTCCACATTTCTATACATATTCAACTATATCTGTTTTCATCCCATACCACACTGTTCTTTTCATATCATGATACATCTTGGTCACTCCTAGATAGATAGTTTACTGTTATCTGTGCGCATCCTAAAGTAACTCTACCCGAAGCTCCCAATGAACTGGTACCCAAATCCTCCCTTAGAATTGTAAGATACCATTAGAATCTCGATGTCAATCATTTCGATCAGAACTATCAGCCCAATAATCATATATCCCACAATCTGGATCATGTTGCTACAAATCCTTATTTCTTTGATTTTGAGTATATGTCGGTCGCATTCGCATTTGAGCGCATATACCGAATGAAACATCAATAGAAAATGTACTCATGACCTTAGCCCACTCTAGCATCCGCCATTCATGAGTCATTTGCAAGCCACAACTCCAACGTCAGTCTATTTCCTAGTTAATGGATCAACAACGACATTGGCTTTTCTAGGGTGATACTCAAGAGTGAAATTATAATCCTTAAGGAATTCTTACCACCTGCGTTGCTTCATATTTTTGTCTGTGTTTCTATGTCTATGTATGTGTGTGTGTGTGTGTGTGTGTGTGTTGAGTATATGATGAATTTTGTCCCTGTGTGTCTATGTGCATGTGTGTGTGTGTGTGTATAGCCTTGTGTGTGTGTGTTTTACCATAAACAATTAGTCAAACATTTACTTACAAATTAGAAAAGAACATATTTGAGAAATGGTAGTGATAGCTCTAATTGGAGATATATCAAACCAAACCAAGTAAGGCAGTTTGGAGACAACAATACACCATTATACATCTAATAATAGAGGCAAAGGAAACAGAAGGCATAAAATAGCATTTGGTCATGGACAACATAGTTAAATCATTAAGATGGGAGAATATAACAATTGGGCAAAGAAGCAATACAAATAAGTATCCAGAAATTCGTAGTTACAAGGACTAAAGATTACCAGCCTTCAGGAATGAAAAGTGCATCGCCTGCATGAAGAATCACTTTTTGGGAGTAGTCTAGTAAGTGTTTTGCTCTCGGATGAATTGAGAAATTAGGGGTTTCCAAATCAACAGAACTGCCCAAAAAATAAAGAACACAAAAAGAAGTCAAAATAAGAGCATCCAACACAAACTACAGCAGCAATTATACTAACGTCATGTGTCAATGTTCTTTACATTTCTTACTCGTAATTTTCTTTCTTTTGTTCTTAAGTTATATCATTAGGAAAATGTGAATGAACAAATAAGATCGTAAAATAGAGAAATAGCAGTTTTGATTTTACCGTGTTTACAATGACAACATACCTATGGTTAGAAGCCTCTCCATATATAGGCATTGGGTATAACAATGGTCCCGCAGAAGGTGGCCACAAAACAACTGAAATACACCAAAATACATTCGCAAGCATGATTGATTTGTAACATATAATGTAACTAAAATAGCAATATGCAAAATTGAAAACCCAAGATGATCTTTCAATGCTAATCTATTAAACGAATAATTAGCCAAAGTGATTTTATGGACAATGCCTAACCCTAAAATAGTAAACTTTTTACAAAGGAATTGAGATTCGAGCTGGACCCATTACCTATAAAGCTGTAAATCATAACAATAAAAGGCGCTTAGGAAATGATAACATCTCCCCACCTTATGTTGGTTCTCTTAAGCAGACTACTAAATTAGAGACCACATACCAAAATTGGATCATAGTCTCGTTTCCTGCAGTTAATAATAGTATACGTTTCAAGTTTATTTAGCTTAAAAGAAAGAGCACCACTAAGAAAATTGATTAGAAGTTAGAAATTAGATAAAGCTTCCACAGCAAGCTTTTAATAGTGAATAGTAATTCCCTCTTTCTCTCTTTCTTTTTTTTTTTTTCTTTTGTTTTTTAACAAGGATAAGATGATGTAATTTGTCTCACCAAAAGAATGTAACATTAATAATTTGTCACCTTGGTAAGTCAAGGTGTCAAGTAAATGCTCTTTCTTGTGCTATACATGTATCTCACATCAAATAAATCAAAATGAACAGTAATCACTGTAGCTGCCAGCCATTTAAGTAGACGATGTGATTACTGATAATTTGTGCCAAACACTAAATAATTTAGCAAAGATTGCAGTTGATTGAATAGTCCTTTTTTAAAATTTAATTAGCTTTTGATGATGAAAGCAATGTCTAAATTGCAGAAATAATAATTGACAAAAGAAATTCCCTTCTCATTACTAATCTCCTTCTTCCTGTTGCCTTTGCAGGGCTGCTGAGGATGATGCCCGTCACATTTTTGGGGACTGCAAGATCTTAAAGGCAGTCTGGAGTCACTGGCAGCAGGGTCTAGC
>JAJIYU010006615.1:0-20326 GCA_030144865.1 Tinospora cordifolia
CATCATTTTCCATCAAAATATCAATATTATACACAATTTCAACATTTATTTAATTATTTTCTCCAAAAATTGAATAATTTCTCCAAAAATCATATTTTTCTTCCAAAAATTCCATTTATCATTCTAAAAATATGATAATTATTCTAAAAATTCATAAATCCATCCTATAAATCATTTTCCTCAAGAAAACACATTTTCCTAATACTTTCATTTGTTTTCTCCTTAAAATTTCATTTCCTCAAATTATTTTCATTTCCTTTGATAATTACTCTGAAATTGAGAAAAAATTTTGTATCTTCTCATTAAAATTCCAGAAAAATACACGGAGTACATGAATGTCGGATCCATCGTTCCAATGTTAAAAATGTGGGTCATCACAATTCCAAGTTAAAAAAAATAGATATGGAAGTTTTAAGAGTATCCAAACCTTAGAATATTTTTAATTTATGTGGAAGTGAATGAATAGTAGGAACTTAAACATTAATTAATTATTTATTTTGATCGTAATTTCAAATCAAGAATACTATGATCATGAATTTTCGCGAGGTGGCTTAAAGATTTTTTGACATATATAAGTAGGCGGGACTTCTTTGCTCACTAGTATTATGCAGACTTCGAGTATAAAACGTGATGTTTGATTACATTACCTATACTTAGCAGCATGATAGGAATTGATTGGATTGAATTGAACATGACAGCATGATGTTTGATTAAATGCTTTCTAGAAATAAAAATGTTAAATGTTGATCTGTATGATTGCATAGCTTAGGTCGCATTGATTATTTAAGTTATTTATGAATGGCATGTTGTTCTTGTATGGAATGAAAAACTAATTGTAAAACTAAAGAAGATTAATGGTTTATTAAGAACTCCACGTATTTGGGCAATGGGCAGTCTACTGGTACATCACAAATGTGACCTATTACGGTGTAGCCAGAACGTCATCATGGGTATCCCAAGCCCAGGCCGAACTGTGACTAGCTGTGTGATACTCGGACTGTGAATCATTGTGATCTCTCTTCTTGTATCGTGGTTCCGAAGGTATACGGCCATTAGGCGTTGCCCCCAAATTCACTTCAGGACCATAACAAGGGATACTGAGGGTGGTTTAGTCTTTCAATTAATATGAAAATCGATGAGAAAGACCAATAAATTGTTTGAAATACCCTAATATAATGAAAGTATGTGCATGTTTTGTATTCTGATTTGTATAATGCTAGTGATGTATAGGAGATATCGATTGGGCTTTTGAGCTCACCCCACTTTTATTTTTCAGGTAATTATGGGCATGGCGCTCAGTGAGATTGGTCAAACCTTGGAGACTGGTGGAGAGTATTTTGAGAGAGAGTTGTTTTGTTTTGAATTATATTTTAGACTTTTATATAGATTTTGAACAAAGGCATGTTGCCACAACTTGTGTCATTTTGTATAAACAGAACTGCTTTCTTCTTTGAAACACTGTTTGGAACTTTGGCTTGTGAACCTATTATTTGTAAAATATCATATGTTGAACAATGGTGCAATTTTTCATGATTTGAAGTATTTTGAATACATAGAAATGCCTCTAAATGATTTGATGAAATTGTTGATTATGAACTTATATACCTGAATCATATTAATTTTAGATGAGTAATTTGAGATTTGAAAGCTTTCGCAGATACTTTGATTTTCTATATTATTTCCTATAAAATTCCAGTGATATGATTTGGAATGTTATTTGAAGCTTGCTAAAATTTTATTTGATTAATGAAATTTTAAAAAAAATTGCACTTGATGATTTGAACTAGATTTTCAAAGAAAACGAATGAAGTCACACGTCCTGCTGCTCTGGCGAACGTCGACCCTCGTGCGGCATCTCAGCCAAGGGGCGAGCCTGCCAGTGTGCCGCGCAAGGCCTGACAAAGGTGCAGCAAGTGGGTCCGGCCCAGGTCCGGGGGTGTGACATTTGAACAATCAATTGTGAATTGGTTTTATCATTTTAATTTTTTTCAAACTTGTTTTATTGTATTTTAGGGCAACTAAAAATGTTATTTTTAGTTTTATTCCTTTGTTTATTTGTTTGGTCATTTCACATATCTATATAGTTATAAAACATGGTTTTAGCCTTTTATTTTTTTTGTGATAAATTTATTTTATAATTCCATTAACGATGTGTTCGCATTGCGAAATTTCGAGTTATTACAGAAACCACTTACAAAGTCAAGTTCGCTGAATCACTGTTAAACCTTTTAAATTTTAACAAGTGTTGCCAGAATAATTTAAGGATTCGTTTTGCGAAGTGCGAAGTTAAACAAACATTACAGTTAAAACTAAGAGTTGTCGTTTATATATTACATATTGTCTCGTTTCAAAAATACATAGTTGACATTATTTACATATATAACAATGACCAAACTGTAACAAAAACCAAGAAAGGAAAGGAACAACAAAGGAAAACTAGGCTATGACCACCTCTTTTCCTTTATTAGCCACAAATGAATCTGAAATATTAGTATAGTGAGCCTAGCTTTTAACATGACTCAGTAAGTAGTAAAATCAATATGTTATATATAACTAGTATTCCAAAAATAGTGCATGTATGCATGAACATTAGTCATGAAATAGCGTTTCAAAGCAGGACATAGAGTAGAGCAATTATAAATAATATAAAAGTTAAACAAGAATAGTTTAGATACATGCTAGTTAAAAACTATATTTGGACTAAGTTTTCAAATCATCAAATCTAATCCTATCGTCATCGCTTGAGCGGGTCATGAGTCAGGCGTACAGGTCCCTCCAATAGTTCATGAGCTAGGTGTATTCCTCAAATAACCTAAACTTGTGCTTGGTCCTCATATGTCGTCGCTTGAGTAGGTCAAAAGTTAGCCGCATTGATCATATGCCCTAACCCCACACTAGAACCTCAAATCTAATCTCGATCATATCGTGTACCCTTATGTAATACCCCGAATTTCTCAAACGCGTACACATCGAAAATAAATTTTTAAAAATTATGAAATAAATGTAAAACATGTTTTCACACATTTTTACATTTATTTCATAACTTTTAAAAATCTATTTTCGATATTTACGCGTTTGAAAAATTCGGGGTATTACACCCTACCCCGTGCTCAAACCTTGAGCCTATGGCCACATTATTGGTGTGCATATATATATATATATATTGATAAAACTCAAATCACATGAAACAATTCAACCATGTCATTTATTCATGTTTTAGGTAAGGAATACAAGTTAAAGTAAATACCTCAATAAAACTACTCACTCGGGTCTTACGTAATAATGTCCCGTCGACACTTGGTATAAGACCCCAATTTTCGGCCGGACCTCCGTTCACATGTGGATTGTCGTCTATTGAAAATCAAGGTGCTACCAAAAATTTTCTTTCTGTCCAAATGTTTTTCTTCAAAATCAAGTTCATAACAATTCGTTCTCAAGTCAATGACTGGATAGATTTCTTATACAAAACAAATAAATCAAAACAATTTCTCAAAACATTCACCGATTTTAACAATACAAATCATAATTAATGTAGCGAAAAGACTTTAAAACTATTTATTCAAACCAAATTATTAAACATGAAAAACCACTTAGAGATAAAATAAACCAAAGTTAAACTCACAATAAACACATTAAAATAGTCCATAAAAATAAATAAAATATGACCTTTAAGTCCTATCTCGGACGACCTTTCCACGAGGTGTCCAATTAGAGTGCAAGTCTTTTGACATAGGTCACCGCACTCTAGGTCCATGTGTACCTAAAAAATAAAGTGGGAGTAAGCTCGAAAGCTCAATAGATCGATCCTACACATCACATGCATTATACAGACCCAATTCAAAACATTACAACACTTTTAAACATTAGGTGTTCAAACGTTCATTTGTTTTAGTTGTAATCAATTTGTTTTAGTTGTAATCTAAGACTGGAAGAGGGTTGAGATGCATCTTGATATTCCCTGCGATCCAATCTAATCTCAAAGGGTTTCAATAACCGTCTAAAATCAATTAACACTCACATCACAGCCTAAGAGAGCGTACTTATCGCGACGTCGTACCGTCTCCCAAAGACTTCGAGCTGTCACAGTTAGCTCCGGGTGGGAATACCTACGATCCACCTTGTAGCTCGACGATCTCAACTTGTAGCTCGACGATCTCAAGCAGTGACATATAGGAGATGTCACCTCGATCCGCCTCGGGCTCGTCAATCGTATCGGTATGCGGATTCTTAATAAACCATCATCTTATTTTAGTTTTACAAATAGTCTCAATCACATCAAGCATCACATAATGCACTAGAAAAATAATTCAATTATGCATGCTAGTTAACATGATAAGATGCATGAGTAAACAATAAGATCTAGATGCATATGTTCCTAGTCATGCATGTCATATTTGAGTAAATCCAGATGTACAATCATGTCATGGACCAATTATGCGTGGATTAAATAATTCATTATATATCACATATCATTCAAGAAGCCAAACAATTCCAACCGATTTCCTAATAAAATGCTAATAACTTAGAACTATTCAATCAAATGCTTTGAATTTTAAATCTATATAATACACATGAGCAAGGAAGTCATGCCCACCTGATTCCGTAGATCTTCAGGACTCCTTGCTCTCTTGTGAAACGTTCGGTCCTCTGGAATTATAGAATCTGAAATTTAACCCATAATAACATTATTCTTAAGCTTAAATAATTTCGAGAATAACTATGTAGTTTAGATATTTATTTCAACTAATCTTATTCGGTCAAAACAAGGTTTCTGTCTCACTTGGAATCTCCACAATTTTCAATAATTTATTTATTTCGTTATTAAATTAGTTACAAACAAAATAAGAGTTCTAAATGTTATAAGTTTAGTTTCTGGCCTAATATTTAAATCTTTTCTCATACAAGATTCTAAATTTCTAAGGGTTTATTTTTTAATTCTTTAACTAGTCAAAATAATTAGATTTTTTTTCCTAATATTATTCCTCATCTATTATATAAGAATTATTCCTAGTTAAATTAAAATTCTAATATTAGAATCTTTTTAATTTGGATTTCTAAAAAAATGAACTTTCTTTTAGGTTTTCTAAACCTTTTAAAGTTGAGCTAATTTTTTTTTTTTTTTATTATTATTATTTTATAATTCATTGCAAATAATTTTTTTTTCTAGATCACAAGATTTAACTAAAATAAAATAAATTTATTTTCATACCTTTCTTTGTCTTCTTAGGGCTAGCTACGCCCACGACAAATCTTCTTTTTCATAGATTCATGCCCAAACCACTCTATCGCGTTCCTTCATTTCAACCCAACACCGATGCCAAATCAAGCTTCGATCAAAATTTCGAATCTAAAATCTCTTCTTCTTAATCCACGACTCGCAACACAACCAAAACCCCAAATCACCCCCAACCAAGTAATTTGCTTGCTGCTGACGAGTTCCAAAAATAGGGCACAAACCCAACAATGCCCAAAACCTTAATTGCCATCTAGATTATCATCTGAATCACCAATTCTATCATCTTCCCTAATTGATTTCCATTTCAATCAAAAGAAACACTAAAAGACCTGAGAATTAACAAAAGAAAACCCAAGAAGGAGTTTACTGAATCTCCCAAAATTTTCATTTCCTAAAATCCCTCTTTTTCAATCAAATGGAGAAGAATTTCAATCATCCATGCAACTAGAACACAAGATCTACCGACCTCAACCTTATCCCTTTAGGATCAAAATCCAGCTTCCATGGAGTTTTCTTCTTCCATTTCATCACTAACATCCACCAATTAACACAATCAGCACGGCCAGCATCTTCCATGGCGCATCAGCAACATGAATGCACCAGCAACCGAACGCACTTGCAGCCACCTAAAACCCACAAACGAAATCCAACTAAAATCAAACAGCCTCTTATCTATCCACCATGCCAAACAACAGTTGCGATAGCTCCATTCACCATCCAAAATACCCAATATCTTGGTTTTGTGCTTCGTTCATTAGTTCCATCACGACAACAGCAGCAGTTGTGTCTTCCCTTCTTCGTTTTGCAGCAGCAGTAGATCCACTTCTTTGCTTCATCTTCTTCTTCTTGTTTGGATATTCATCACACCGGAACCCACATCAACGCCCTTTAAACAGAGCATAGACTTCTTCTCTCTTCTTCCTTCCTCTGTTCGTATTCCATGGCCGCTGCAACCAATCATGCACACCCATCTCATCTTCTCCCTTTTCACGGACTAGCAGCTAGAGCATTCCTCCTTCATTCCGTTTCTGCATTTTTCTGCTGCACACTCTCCTTTCTTGCTCTGTTTTCCTCTTTTCCTAGCACCCACCAACTTCAATCCTTCCTTCTCGTTCGTCCGGTAACAGAGACAGCAGCAACGTATACAGTTGCTGGTCCATCTTCTTTCCTCTGCTATTTGTTCATCTTCTCCAATATAGCTTCAAGAATCAGGAACTTTAGCTCACAATCTGGTTTCTCCGGTTGCAGCTGATTTCTATACGTTCTTCTTCTTCTTTCCAGCTTCTTCCTTCACTTTCCTTCCTTCTTTTTTTCTCAGCCAAAACCAGAGTATTCTGGTTCAATCTCAAATTTTCCTGAATTCTTTTTTTTTTTTTTTTCTAATCATGTCAATATATATATAAATAACATCATTATAATTTTTTTTTCAAGTACATATATATATATATATATATATGTGTGTGTGTGTGTGTATTTATCTCTTTAATATGTATATGTGTATATCCTAGTCATCTTAATGTATACAACTTATTATAAGTTTCTACATGATTATACACATTTTAACATTTTGATTATTTTGATTTATATTACCCTTATTATAAGTGCATAAGTAAATATTTATTATTTATTTAACCTTGTTATGAATTTATAAGATTATAGATGTATATATTAATCTCTTTGATATTTGCGTACCACTCACTTTATATACGTAGACCTTAGTATAATTTCATGTATTAATAATATCATTTTATTTTGTACTCGACTCATTTGATTGTCATGAAATTATATGTATTAATATATATACATATATATATATATATATATATATATATATATATATTTTTTTTTTCACTTCCACTAATATTTATTGTCAATCTACTATTTTATTTCCTTTTTATACCTACTTGCAACGTGGCATGATTAGGAGTTACGGGGTGTTACAATCAACCCCCCTTAAATCAAATTTCATCCTCGAAATCTGAGTTAAGTTAATTAATGTCATCAAGAGGTCTGTCTTTCCAATGATCAACTACACTTCCGCTGCGCTACTCTGATTCTACACCAAAAATCCTTCCATGTTCTACCATATTATATTTCTCAGTTGCATAATTATTATTAGGGTATTTATCCATCTACATTAGATTCATCATCTTGCAATGCTACCAGATATAACTTTATTTCTTCTTTGAAAACATTCTCTAATAATTAATTAAAATTTCCTCAAGTTTTTCACATAGTTGAGCAAAACTGTAATGGCTACTACCTTCTAACTTTATCCATCATGTTTTCAATTGTCATTAATTATTTTTGAAATAATGTACGTCTTACTTTCAGTAAGAAGATTTGTGAATATAGTCTTCTCCCCGAATTAACGCTTAAGAAGAACGATCAGTCCACCACCGTTGACGTGATCTAGTACAAGGACTATGATATCCTCACCCAAATATCATACGTGACATTCATGACATCTCTATAAAAGAATTTGGAACTTACCAATAGTCCGGTGTATGCTCTTGCCTGTGATGAACTTGAGCTGTTCGAACATTTTCATTTTTCCTTCTTCATATAATCTCGTAGTTTGTGTAGTGAGCAATTGTAGCTTTTAAAATAAGGTTCTGGGACAGATGGCACAGATGGGTACCTATTTAATTATCTTATTCTATCATTTCGGCCTCGAGCAATTGTGTTCTTACCGATGCTCCATACCGAGAGATCAATGGTCACTATCTAGAATCAACTACTACAGTAATAGAGGGTAGATCATACTGACCAAAATGCATATGAAACATTCATTCCAAGAATGATGGTTGGAGCCTTAGAGATCCACGCATTAGAAGGAGATTATTCGATGGACAACAAAGAATTTAAGCCACCAAGTTCGACATTGATCTTCAGGAGAACATTTGTTAAGTATTGATCATTAACCCTTGTTGAAACAATGCATTGAGTCACAATACCAACATCAGCTAAACTTTCCTTCATCCACAAACCATATATAGCAGATGTCTTCTTCCCTGGTATCAGACAAAGGCTGAACTGGGATATTCCAGAAAGCTTGGTTTGTATCTGTTCAAACATTTGCTCAACTCAGATAGAGGGAGAAGTTCTCCTAGCCTGAAGGTTCTCTTCGAATATATTAAATGGTTAATTTACAAAAATTTCCTTCTACTCCACATTTGATAAGATCTTGAACAAGACTACGTATGTCACCGCGAACGAAAAATGTACAATGGCTAGTGCTCTATCTTGTTGGTTGCACTTACTTAATCACACATGTGGTCACTGTTAGCCACAGGGTTTTCACCATTTGCCCCCAATTCTGAGAGTAACCTCTAATATTTCTCTCTTTGAGACCTTAGCTATTATTTCTATTATCACTTCTCTGATCTGGCTTATTTCTACTCTCTCCCAAGCACGCTTAAATGCGGAGTTTTGATAGGATCTGGTGCATTAGTGCTAGTATGATCGCGCCCTTTATTTCCTTGTTCTAATTTATCGATAGGCAACTAACACAATCTAAGTTCTTGGTCTACATCCTTTTCTTCACCGTTCATTTGTCTTGGCCTATTCTATCGAGATTGTTGCTCTGTTACCGATGTTGCTTCTCTTCGGGCCTCCAGCAATCTGTTCTGACAGTGCCCTCTTATGCTTGACTTTTTCTTTGCTTGTTCCTATTCTAAGTCATTCTCACTCGTCTTCCACCAATAATATGCCGGGCCCACCAACTGCTATGCCACTAACGTCATCCTTTTAGGTCCAGTCACTCCCATAGCCTTCAGATGCTGATTCATTTCAATGAGCCACCTTTCTACTGAAAAGGGATCAGTCACGCCTTAAAATGTACCTAAGTGAATCTCTGGAATTCATTCAACAATTCCCAATGTTCCTTGTTATAAATGATTGATCTACTCCATGGCACCGTATTTGTAGGCTTATCTATCTGATGAGTTTGAAGTTGTAGCCGCATCTTAGGCTCTGGTTGCATTGGCGACTATACTTATGTTTAAGTAGGCACCGACAACTGTGATAATGCTAATAACCATACAGTCTACACTACTTGTTCCACAAGTCCTGGAGTAATCTCCAATCTCACTTTATGAGAAATATCTGTTATCAATTCCAGGATTACTAAAGTCTTTCAAGTCATTGCCACCCTCGACGTGCTCTCACCACCCAGTACAGGCTCATCTCTCACATCTTGTTATGAGCTACAAGTCAAGAATTTAACTCGGCATTCCATGATCTATTCATGTTAAGTTGAAGAACAACGTTTATTTTATATGCATACATCTATATATATTTATCTTCTATTTTCATCATTGTGACTCATCTTATTGGCCACTACTTCCTATACGACCATGCCCTTTCGCATTTCTCGTGCTAGGGTGACTCTAGGTGCATAGTCTTTAAGTTCTCAATTTGACTCAATTGTCTAGGGGTTTATGCTTCTAAGTCGGCAGTATTTCGTCTGTTTCTAGGTTCAAGAATTTGGGTTATAATACTTAAATAATGAAACTACATGTCTAATAAACAGTCATCCAACAACCAAACAAATAATACACGCTAGCATAATGCAATCCCGAAGCTTCCATCTGTGCTTCCAGGTTTGTGTGCCCTATCCCACACTCGCCCTTCCACATAGACTTCCATCCAGAATTACATTACACCCAAACAATGGCGCAAGAGTCTCGATATCCATGACTGCAACCGTCCCACCATTCTTAGCTGGGCCCTTGGCTAAAAATAGTACAACAGTGCACCCATAGACATGTTCTAAAGCTGACACAAGCCCCACCATATTGTACCACCCCATCCTAGTACAATATAGTGCGTACAAGTTCAGCCAAAGAAATCGATCACTCACCAAACATGGTCCATCATTATCTGAGTCTAAGATTCCTTCGTACCCTCGAATCCCTATGCACCCCATCCTACATAGAGACCAGAGATACAGGCTCCTCCCAAACTCGGGTCCTGACCAAACAAGTGTGCGTTCAAACATGTTATCAGTCTCTAACCTATGTCCTAAAAGCTTTTAACTTATTTCTGATCCACTGCACTCCCGAGAAAACACCCGATCTCTACCTAGACCTATGGTTACATTACTTCACTTAGCCTGATATCCTTCAGTAGGATTGTCAAGTTTGACTCTATAAAACTTCTATATGACACCATCGCCTTGAATCACACCTGCGACTATAACTCAAGCGCGTTGGCATCACCCTAGTCTTTTCCTAGACTTCTAGCCACCTAACATCAATTTCTATCCAGTTTTACACCATTATTTGTCGTGATACCATCCATTTCGAGTACTATCACCATGGCTCCATCTTGAATGATAATAAAACCTTCTAGAGACCTCTAAATCCCTTGGGTACGTACTTTCGCAGAAGAAGATCTAACCTGATCAGCCCTTCACGGACCTTTATCCTGAAAGCAGGTCAACTATCAGTAATATTTATGTCTTCTTGGGTCGCATCAATAACAGTACTCAATTATGTTGGCATCACTTACTTTCCTCTAGACTTCTACCAAAGCTACCCTTTTTCAAAATCATATTTAAGAAAATTCATTTTTTGATAAAAGCAAATCTGATAAAATTCATTTTTTAGTGAAAATAACATTCAATAAAGTCTTCATTTCAGTGAAAATCATATTTGGTGAACTCAAACCTAGCCCAGTGCATCATAATACTGAACTCTGATACCATATTTGTAACACCACAATTTTCGGTCGGACCTCCGTTCACGTGTTGTCTCACATGTGGATCGTCGTCCGTTAAAAATCAAGATGCTACCAAAAATTTTCTTTCGGTCCAAATGTTTTTCTTCAAAATCAAATTCATAACAATTCATTCTCAAGTCAATGTCTGGATAAATTTCTTATACAAAACAAATAAATCAAAACAATTTCTCAAAACATTCACCGGTTTTAACAATACAAATCATAATTAATGCAGTGGAAAAACTTTAAAACTATTTATTCAAACCAAATTATTAAACATGAAAACCATTTTGAGATAAATAAACCAAAGTTAAACTCTCATTAAACACATTAAAATAGTCCAGTAAAATAAATAAAATATGACCTCTAAGTCCTATCCCGGACGACCTCCCTACGAGGTGTCCAATCAGAGAACAAGTTTTCTGACATAGGTCACCGCACTCTAGGTCCATGTGTACCTGAAAAATAAAGTGGGAGTGAGCTCAAAAGTTCAGTGGATCAATCTTACACATCACATACATTATACAGACCCAATCCAAAACATTATAAACACTTTCAAACATTAGGCGTTCAAACATTCATTTGTTTTAGTTGTAATCTAAGACTGGAAGACGGTTGAGATGTCTCTCGGTACTTCCCGTGATCCAATCTAATCTCAGAGGGTTTCAATAACTGTCTAAAATCAATCGACACTCACATCACAATCTAAGAGAGCGTACTTATCGTGACGTCGTACCGTCTCCCAAAAACTTCGAGCTGTCACAGTCAGCTCCGGGTGGGAATACCTACGATCCGCCTTGTAGCTCGACGATCTCAAGCAATGACATATAGGAAATGTCACCTCGATCCGCGTTGGGCTCGTCAATCGTACCGGTACGTGGATTCTTAATAAACTATCATTTTATTTTAGTTTTACGAATAGTCTAAATCACATCAAGCATCACATAATATACTAGAAAAATAATTCAACTATGCATGCTACTTAATATGATAAGTTGCATGAGTAAACAATAAGATCTAGATGCATATGTTCCTAGTCATGCATGTCATATTTGAGTAAATCCAGATGTACAATCATTTCATGGACCAATTATGCGTGAATTAAATAATTCATTATATATCACATATTATTCAATAAGCCAAACAATTCCAACCAATTTCCTAATAAAATTCTAATAACCTAGAACTATTCAATCAAATGCTTTGAATTTTAAATCTATATAATACACATGAGCAAGGAAGTCATGCCCACCTGATTCCGTAGATCTTCAGGACTCCTTGCTCTCTTGTGAAACGTTCGGTCCTCTGGAATTATAGAATCTGAAATTCAACCCATAATAACATTATTCTTAAGCTTAAATAATTTCGAGAATAACTATGGAGTCTAGATATTTATTTCAACTAATCTTATTCGGTCAAAACAAGGTTTCTGTCTCACTTGGAATCTCCATAATTTCCAATAATCTATTTATTTCGTTATTAAATTAGTTACGAACAAAATAAGACTTCTAAATGTTATAAGTTTAGTTTCTAACCTAATATTTAAATCTTTTCTTATACAAGATTCTAAATTTCTAAGGGTTTAATTTTCAAGTCTTTAACTAGTCAAAATAATTAAATTTTTTTTTCCTAATATTATTTCTCGTCTATTATATAAAAATTTATTCCTAGTTAAATTAAAATTCTAATATTGGAGTCTTTTTAATTTAGATTTCTAAAAAAATGAACTTCCTTTCTAGTTTTCTAAACCTTTTAAAGTTGAGCCAAATTAATTTATTATTATTATTATTATTATTATTATTATTATTTTATAATTCATTCCAAATAATTTTTTTTCTAGATCACAAGATTTAACTAAAATAAAACAAATTTATTTTCATACCTTTCTTTGTCTTCTTAGCGCTAGTTACGCTCACGACAAATCTTCTTTTTCATAGATTCATGCCCAAACCAATCAATAGCGTTCCTTCATTTCAACCCAACATCGATGCAAAATCAAGCTTCGATCAAAATTTCGAATCTAAAATCTCTTCTTCTTAATTCACAACTCGCAACACAACCAAATCCCCAAATCACCCCCAACCAAGTAATTTGCTTGCTGCTCGTCGTTCCAAAAACAGGGCACAAACCCAACAATGCCCAAAACCTTAATTGCCATCTAGATTATCATCTCAATCACAAATTCTATCATCTTCCCTAATTGATTTCCATTTCAATCAAAAGAAACACTAAAAGACCTGAGAATTAACAAAAGAAAACCCAAGAAGGAGTTTACTGAATCTCCAAAATTTTCAATTCCTAAAATCCCTTTTTTTCAATCAATGGAGAAAAATTTCAATCATCCATGGAACCGTAACACAAGATCTAATGACCTCAACCTTGTCCCTTTAGGATCAAAACCCAGCTACCATGGAGTTCTCTTCTTCCACTTCATCACTAACATCCACAAATTCACACAATCAGCAAGGCTAGTATCTTCCATGGCGCATCAGCAACATGAATGCACCAGCAACCGAATGCACTTGCAGACACCTAAAACCCACAAACGAAATCCAACTAAAATCAAACAGCCCCGTATCTATCCACCATGCCAAACAACAGTTGCGGTAGCTCCATTCACCATCCAAAATACCCAGCAGCCTGGTTTTGTGCTTGGTTCATTAGTTCCATCACGGCAACAGCAGCAGTTGTGTCTTCCCTTCTTCGTCTTGTAGCAGTAGCAGATCCACTTCTTCGCTTCATCTTCTTCTTCTCGTTTGGATATTCATCACACCGGAACCCACATCAACGCCCTTGAAACAGAGCACAGACTTCTTCTCTGTAACTCCTTCCTCTGTTCGTATTTCATGGTCGTTGCAACCAATCATGCACACCCATCTCATCTTCTCCCTTGTCATGGACCAGCAGCTAGAGCATTCCTCCTTCATTCCGTTTCTGCATTTTTTTTGCTACACACTCTTCTTTCTTGCTCTATTTTCCTCTGTTCCTAGCACCCACCAACTTCAATCCTTCCTTCTCGTTCCTCCGATAACAGAGACAGTAGCAAAGTATACAGTTGCTGGTCCATCTTCTTTCCTCTGCTATTTGTTCATCCTCTCTAATTTAGCTCACAATCTGGTTTCTCCGGTTGCAGCTGATTTCTCTACATTCTTCTTCTTCTTTCCAGCTTCTTCCTTCACTTTCCTTCTTTTTTTCAAGTACGTATATGCACACACACACGTGTGTGTATTTATCTCTTTAATATATATATATATATATATATATATGTATATCCTAATCATCTTAATGTATACAACTTATTATAAGTTTTTACATGATTATACACATTTTAACCATTTGATTATTTTGATTTATATTGCCCTTATTATAAGTACATAAGTAAATATCTATTATTTATTTAACCTTGTTATGAATTTATAAGATTATAGATGTATATATTAATCTTTTTGATATTTATGTACCACTCACTTTTTATACGTAGACCTTAGTATAATTTCATGTATTGATAATATTCTTTTATTTTGTACTCCACTCATTTCTTTGTCCTAAAATTATATGTATTAATATATATATATATATATATATATTTTCACTTCCACTAATATCTGTTGTCAATCTCCTATTTTATTTCATTTTTATACCTACTCGCAACGTGGCATGATCACGGAGTTACGGAGTGTTACACTTGGCCCATTCTTGCAGTAAATACTTGGATCTACGTTATATAGACCTAATTTCAATTTTTTTTTATCAAGATGTTTTTTTATCAATTTGAATTAATGTGACACAATATATTTTTGATTGAATATGTATATATTTTAGAAGGAGAAATAAGTCTTAGTTTAGGCAATTACACTTTTTATCAAGGTTTTATCATTAATTCTTTATATATTAAAAATAAATAACTCTTTATTATTTTTCTAAAACTAGGTAACTATGAACTATCTCGCTTTATTTTTAAGCTTTTAAGTTTTATTTCATGTTTAACAAAAAAAAAAAAAAATCGTTAGAAGTCCATAATTGATAACTCCCAACTAAAATAGTAAGTGTAGAAAATATTAAATAACATTGCATTGCTTACTTAAATCATAATAATTTTAATTCTACAAAAAATATATTTTAATTTCTATGGGTTATTAATAACATATATGTGATCAATAACAAACAAGCGAAAACGATTTATATCTATTCATATTAATTAATGAAAATCTTTTAAAAATTAACAAAATATTATATTTATTGACATATCTCTCATTATCTATATATATATATATTAACAAATTTGTCGACAAAGACATCAATTTTCACAATTCCAAAAATGTTGTCATATTTCTCCAAGTGCTTCTTCCACCTATTGAGTTACAAACGTACGCCTTGTTCACATAAAATTATGAATATAATTGATCTGTTTGATATTTTATCTATCTCTGATTTTGGGAAGGTTTAAACTAAAATATTTTAAATTTAAAGCCAAAAGATATCAAAATTACTCCTTTTTTTCACATGTATTGAACGGTTCTAACCAATGTATTCATTGATTACGAGATATAGTTGATCAATGCATCAACCTTCTTTTTTTTTTTTCATCTATTACTAGTCCCTAACTTAGAAAATAGATAAGGATTATAATTTAATTGATAATCTCTTCAAATTGCACGTAATATAAGTGCCAACATGGTAAGTTTTTATTTAATATAAATTAAATAACCTTGAAACTAAAATGTTGGGAATATGCTTTTATCTTATTTAAAAGAAAATCTAACTTTTATAGAGCTTCTTTATTTTGCAGCTTCTTATTAACTCTTACTTTTGCAGTAGTAGCTACAAAAATAGTATCAAGTGGCTGCAACATTTGCGTATAATGTGCTTTCTCGGTGTCATGCCCATTTATATAAAGTTTGTATATACTAAAAATTGGTAAAGTTATTAAATAAAAGTTTTTTTATAATTAAACATATAAAAATTACAAAAATTATTGCCTTATCATATATAAGCCTCTTGCAACTTATTCCATGAGTCTATTTACTTACAACCAAAAACTTATGTGATCAAGCCTCTCCTCGTTCCATTATTCAAAAAGATACAAATCTAACTATCATATTAAAATGGAGTGAAATAAATGGGAGAGAGAAATAAGATTTGTCACTGTCCAAATTAAGTATCGAAGTAGGAACATATCTATTATGGATATGTTTTTTTTGGTAATTGAAATGCAAATTAAGTTACAATGCTAGTATGTCTAACAATAGCAATGAATTATTTTATTGTATAACTTAATTGTTAAGAATATCAAAAAGAGATCATACAATAAAAATCACATCATTGAAACTCTATATATATAGGGTAGCTACAACAATTTTTATCATCAATCAAAAATTTAGATTATAGTTGTTAGTTGAGATGGCAAAAGAAACAACAGTTGTTTTCCTTGTCATGATCTTGTTCCTCACTGTCTCCATAGGTTAGTTTCTTTTCTTTTTTATTTTTTTTTGTTCTGATAATTAATAATAAAGTTAATTATCTTGTAAAAGAAGCTCAAAATATATATGAATTCTTCCCTTTTCTTATTATATTAGTTTTTCATAATTTTACCATTAGTCTTTCCATTTTTTTAATGTTATTTTTGTTAGAAAGAAACTAATTATTATTTTTATTTAATATTTGTAGGTGTGGAGAAGAAATTTGTAGAAGGAGCAAATTGTTGTGATACCATTCACATGAAGTGTGATCCAAATAATGCTGCTGACAACCAAGCATGCAATGACGCTTGTAGCAGTGGATGCGATAAGGGTGGAATTTGCAAAAGTTGGCAAGGTGGAGTTTGCCATTGTTATTGTTAAACCAAAATGCCCTCAAATGTGGTGAATAAGCAAAGTAATGTTTATGTATTGACATATATGCGTCAATATTTCATCAATAAATTGAAATATTCTTTCACAACTTCTATACACTTTACTTTACATCTATTTTGCAATAAGAAAAAGTTATAACAATTTTCTGCAAACTTATTATAAATGATTGCTTACCTAAAGCATACCATATTTTTTAGTACTTGTAAACAAATCAAGTTGATGCTTGTTAAGATTTAAAGTAGATATTGAAGGAGAGAAACAATACAAAGGGATGAATTATGTTATTTGATATTATCTTCAAAGAATGATTAAAGTTACTTGACTTTGAGTTACATTTGAAAAAGGAAAACAACATTAATAAAATAAAGGGTGTGTGAATTATTGTAATCTTTTTTTAGTTTTACTTGAAATTTGGTCTTTCCACTTTAAATTTAATTCATTTGTTTTTTAAAATTGTTTTACTAAAACACGAACTTGCATAAAGAGTGTGAAAACAAGACTCTTCATTCACTTGTTGTAGGATATCAGGATTTTTTTTAAGTGAACAATTCCATCTTATTGTCGGAGCCCCTTCCTTAGGCCGAAGGGTGGCCTGACTGGTATGGCCCGACAAACTTACTCACATGTCAAGTTCGCCCAACCAATGTTTAGCCTCTCTAACTTCAACAACAAGTAATATCAAAATAATTGAAAGACTCAAAAGCAAAAATAAGAAAACATACAAAGAATGATTATCATATTACATATTGCCTTATCTAAAATACACATTTGACCATATATATACACACAAGACTGACCAACCTCAAACAAAAAGCCTAGAAAAGGGAAAAAGAGTCATTAGGGAACTAGGCAATCACTATGTCCTTCCCTCTGTCAGCCACCGAAGATCTTGAAATGTTGATAGAGTAGTGAGCCAAAAAATCAACGTGGCTCAGTGTGTAGTAAGACCAGAATGTTACCCATAACCAACATTTTCAAAATAGTGTATGTATGCATGAACAGTAAAATAATGCAGTGTGAATGCGTGGCATAGTATAAAAGAAATTATAAATAGTCCAACAATTATAGAAAAACATATCAAATACATGTTGTTCAAAACTATATTAAGACTAGGATTTAAATTATCAAATCTAACCCTAAACTTTTCGCTCGAGCGGGTCATGAGTCAAATGTACCGACCATTCAAGTGGGTCATAAGCTAGGCATATTCCTCGAATATCCTAACCTCGCGCTCGGTCCTTGAATATCGTACTCGAGCTAGTATGAGGCTATTGTAGCAACCCGTCATTCTTAAACGCGTACACGTTGTGATTAAAATAAAAATATAAAATAGTTAATCAAGAAATAAAATAAATGTTTGTTTTATATATATGTGATGTGAAATTTGGGTTAAAATTATAAAATAAAAGATATGTTTGGGAGGAATTAATAATAAAAATAATATACGTAGATATATGAGGTTCGCGAAGTAGTAGGAATTGAAAGTAAAATAAATAAATAAAAATAATACGATGCAAAAAAGGAATAAATGATTTAAAATCATATTTTATTTAAATGTGGGCATAACCTATGGTTTGAAAAATAAAAATCAGATATTGGTGATTAAAATCAAATATAGGTTTGAAAAATAAGAATTAAATATTGATTGATTGAAATATTGGTAGATTGAAGTATTAGTGGATTAAAATTCAAGATTTGTTTGTGAAATGAAATCTAATATCGATTGATTGAAACAAAAATAAAAATGAAAACTTGCTCTGTTTTGGGCGAATGGCAAGAACAAGAAAAAAGGATTTGCTTTGTCTGAACAAAAAAGAAAAGAAAAGAAACTAGGCGTTGCCGCGTTTGGTGATTTGGGCACGAAGGAGAAAAAGAAGATGACTGCGATCTGTAGCTGCTAGTGCGTGAAGGAGAAGACGCACACCGAATCGCTATTTTTGTGCAAAGAAGAGTGAAACGAAGAAGAAGAGGAGTTGCATTCTACTAGTCCGTGAAGAAAAGAGGAACAAAAGAAACCAGCAGCTGTGCGAGCTACAGGTGCATTTGGACAAGAGGAGTAGCAGCCGTGCATTGCTGCTATTTGCGTGAAGAAGAAGAAGTAAACTGAAGAGAGGAAGAAGGGGCTCACATTCTCAAACTTAGATCCACGTTGTCAAAGCCCTAGATCTAGTTTTTTTGTTCATGATAACAGCCATTGACACTCCCCAAGCTTCATTAAAACAACCCCAAACCAATTTTCCAACAGTTCTTAGCCAAGTAGGATTTTACACTCATCCAAAACCTTTCCATTTGGCTTTGAAATCAGATCCGTGAAGAACACACCCTACGAGGAGAAATCTAGGTGAGCTTCGTTTTGCTCTCCAATGGATGTTTTAGATGATTTGTGTTGGTGTTTTAGGAGATTATTGCTGTAATGTGAAGCTTGAATCTGAGTATTTGGATTTGTTACAGATTTAGGGCATCAAATCTAGTTTTGGAAAGGGAACAAATGGGAAACAAAATTACGATTTATAAATCTCTTTCATTATAGAAAAATCTTGCATTAGATGCTTGTTATATGTGGGTTTATTTGGCTATAAATGTGAAAAACGGGATTTTGAGTGTTTTGATCCCTTCCCATTTGATGCTCACAAATGCGAAACCTTCACATTCAAACCCCACATGAAATAGTCTTGCATTCGAGGCTCGCAAATGCGAGACCTTCGCATTTGTGACCACATACGAAGCTTTGCATTTTTTTTTATCTTGTTTTGCAAAGCTTTGCAATTTTTCGAATGCCCAAGACATAGGGTCCATGTTTTAATATTTTTGCAAGTTATTAATTTTTAGGAATGTGTTTTTCAGATGCGTTAGATATGAAAGAAAAAAAATATTTGTGAAGCCTTGCATTTTGCGAATGACCAACACCTAGAGGTTCATATTTTTGCTATACTATTACGTGTCATTTATTTAAAATTATTTGGACGTTGGAAATGAAAGAAAAACATGAGTGAGAACCACGAATGGTTTACACTTGCACAAGAGCTTCCATTTTAAATAAATAAATATGTAAGTACCTCACGAGTACCCAGAAAATATCCAAATCTCGTTATTCACTTTAAAACTCGATGTGAATGCCCAATATTTATTTTAAATTGGACTTGAATTAATAACTGGAATTTTGCACTCATTAGAAGGACTTTTATTTTTGAGATTGACTATCAAATTTGTAATGATGTAATGTGAATTTTGGGGGTTAGGGATCTGTGACGACCCACGTTTTGGTGTACAAAATTTTCGAATATGATATATGCATTTTCTAGAATTTTTAATGGAAATACAACGATTTACATCAACTTTTCTCAAATTTATATTATTTATTGGAGAAGTGAGAAAAAATAGGAAAATATGTGAAATTAGGAGAAAAATAAAATTTCTTGAGAGAAATAATTTTTGGGATTAATTGTGAAATTTTAGAATTTTTATGAAATTTTTGGTGCAAATAATGGAATTTTTGGGAAGAAAATGTAATTTT
>JAJIYU010006616.1:0-20323 GCA_030144865.1 Tinospora cordifolia
TTGATGAATTGTATATATACTTAATGGATTGTATATATGTTTGATGGATTGTATATACTAAATGAGACATTTAAAATAATAGGACAAATGTTTAATAATGTTTATTTTATATTATGAACTTATAGATATAGGTAAATATATGCAATATATAGTGTAGTAAAATATTTTTACAATTAAAAAAAGTGACACATATGACAACGTTCAGTTTTCGTTGTAAGATACATGATATAACAACGTGCAGACGATTGTTGTTGAAATACTGCAGCTTTCACAACGGGCATGTGTATGTTGTTAAATAATGGACATACAACAACAACCACCTGACCGTTGTTGAAAGGTTAAAAGGGTAGGGTTTTCCACAACGTTCGCCCATTGTTATAACACATCTACAACAACAGGCATTATGATCGTTGTTAAATATGTGTTAAAAGATTAAAGCATTTAACAACATGTGAACGTTGTTGTAACCTCAGCTTTAGAACGATATACAACACATTACAACAATAGGCACGTGATCGTTGTTAAAAGTTAGTGTTTTCACAATGTGCGCCTGTTATTATAACATCTCTACAACAACAGACATAATGACCGTGGTCGAATATGTGTTAAAAGATTGAATCATTTAACAATGGGCGAACGTTGTTGTAACCTCACTATTAGACCGATACACAACGCTTTACAACAATAGGCTTTTGACCGTTGTTAAAAATAGTCGGCCGTTTAACAACACCCTAATCGACAACATCACCATGAACGTTGTCGTATGGGTATAACAACGAACATTGCACGTTGTTGTATGTGCGATTTCTTGTAGTTTAATCAATACTTGCAACATTTAAATCTTGTACATCCTCCTTTGTCTACAAAATATACACAATAACAAACCAATACAAGCATACATCTAATTTTTAGACATTAGGCAATTCTAACAATATATTATTTTGGTTTAACTCTATTAATAGGTTGACCAATCCTAGGTGGCCCAAATCATCTAGGCAATAATGCCAAGCCTCATCAAGTTCTTTCATACAAATCAAAACGGCTTTGTGCTCATATAATTTTTGATAACTAATCAATCAAGGCTTTAAGCCAATTCTACATCAATCTAGAGCAAAAACTCAATGTAAGTCTAGGGTCCACCAACAATATCTATTACAGATCATTGTCCCCGTCATATATGTTAGCAATTTATTTAATATCTGTGTTACATATCATTTCTATATATTTACATTCTTATCAATGATGATTAAATAGTCATTCTCAATGTTATTCAAGATATGTAACAATTCAAATAGAATCAAGCAAACAGTTATGATCATGCTTATTATATTAATAGGCATTTTTTTTCATATAACAACATTCTTTATTTAACATTACACTCATCATGAGATCTCAACAATCATTCATCATAATATTATTAATGCACTCATACATGACATTACAATGTACAAAGGGTTGTTAGGGGAATCATTCCTACCTTGAATGCTTACTCCTTTCTCGATTTGAACATGTCTTTAAGATTCCCGTTGATCATTTCAACCTGTCAGTTAGTTATAACGATTAGTTTCATGTATTAAGTGCATTAATTTTTCTACTTATTTGTAGGACTTAGAATTTTTCAATATTTACTCCTTTTTACGCAGTTTCTATTTTCAAAGGAAACTATTGTGTTTTACTTAGGCCATCTTCAAGAGTTCGAAGTGTCCTCCAATGTAATGCTGAACCTCTCGAAGGTCATCTCTAGGGACATATTTACGAAATTTCCCTTGTCTAACAATGATAATTACAACAAATACACAATGATAATGGCATTATTTCTTAACATAGCAAAGGCTACTCAAGAGTTGAGACATTAATAAATCTCCTTTTGTCTATTTGTCAATGTGATTACATCTAGACTTACCAAGTTACACTATACATCAACAATAATTCATTTTACAAGATATACACATCATGATAAAATAAAAGTAATCTAATTAATAATAGAATATCAATATCCAATACTTAATCAACATAAACCTTCTCTAGGTAACCATAGTTCCAAATTAAATACTAAACTCTACTAAACATAACTACCATAAAGCCTCATAGTCTTTTGATTAATCAAAAGACTATCACAAAGAAGAAATAATAGTCATATGGACAAACATGCCCAACACAATCACACTAAGAAAACAAACACTCCAGTTGCAAAATTATCTTCACATACAACCTTGTCGCCTCCAAATCACAAGTTGCCTTAATAAGATCATAAAAGTTCTTAATTAAAAATAAAGAGCAGTCTTTAATAAAGAAATGCTCAAAAAGATTTTTTTTTTAATTTAAACATAAGATTTCTCATTACATAAAGTAGAAAGGTATTTACAAACTCTCGTTAATACTAAAATAGAAACAAGAAAAATATTCAAGTACAAATCTGTAAAGAGTTTCTACTTACTAAAAAAATCTTCTAAATTTGCTAAAAGTCTTCATAGAATCTCCACTTGCAAAAAATTAAAAGAATATTCTAAAACTGCTAAAACTTTTTAAAGATTTTTCACCTGGTAATAAATAAAAAGATCTTTAAAAATATCTTTTTATAGTTTTGGATACTCACATGTTAATAAACCTAATTACAAAAACATAAACAACCCAAAATTAAATAAACTCAATAACAAATATATCGTTCAAAATTATATCATTTATGTAGACTAGGCTCTTTGTAAGTTGGTGCGTGTTGATTTTCATCATTGAATGCATATATCATATGATATTATTTAATCAAATTATACCTATATTATATTGTATTTGTTGGGGCCCCTACCCTAGGCCGAAGGGTGGCTCGATCAGCACGATAACCCAACGAACTTACTCACCATGTTAAGTTCGCCCAATCATTGTTAAGCTTCTTTAATTTCAACAATAATTGATATTAAAATAATTTTAGGATTTAAGTGTGAAAGTAAGCAACCATTACAGAGAGTTATCTAATTACAAACTATTTTGTTTCAAAAATACACAGTTGACTATATGTACATACACAAAATTAACCAACCTCTAACAAAAGACCAAGAAAAGGAAAAAGGAATCGTCAAGGGACTAGGCTATCACTACTCTTTTATCTCTATCAGCCATCGAGAAACCTGAAATGTCAGTAGACTAGTGATCCTAAAAATCAATGTCGCACAATCAGTAATAAGGCCAGCATGTTACCCATAACCAATATTCCAAAACAGTGCATGCATGCATGAACAATATAATGATATAGTGCTTGAATGCATAACATAACATAAAAATAGTTATGAATGATGCAACAGTTATAGAAGAGCATATCAAATACATGTTAGTTGAAAACTGTATCTGGGCTAGGGTCTTAAGTCATCAAATCTAACCCTATGGTCATTGCTCGAGTGGGTCGTAAGTTAGGTGTACCAGCTACTCAAGCAGCTCGTAAGCTTGGCATATTTCTCGAATACCCCACACTCGATCCTCAAGTGCCCTCGCTCAAGTGGGTCAAAAGCTAGGCTCATTGATCATATGCCCTAACCCCACGTTCGGACCTCGAGTCTAATTTCAATTACATTGTGTACCTTGACCCCATGCTCAATCCTTAAGCCTATGGTCTCATTACCCTATACATCTACATATTTCAAAACCAATTCGATGTATCTCAATCACATGAAACCCTTTAAACCACGTCATTTCACTCATGCCTTTTGCAAGGGATGCAAGTTAAAGTAAACTCTCAAATCAAGCTACTCCCCTCGGGTCTCGTTCACCAATGTCCTGTTGACACTCAGCTCTGTCCTACAGTGCACACTCGACTCTGCATTATTTAAGTTTAATTTAAGTTCTCTTTAGAAATGTGGCACAACCCAAATTCGATTTAGTCAAATTCATGCAACCAGTCAAACTTGGTCAAATGATCAAACTTGGTTAAAATTGGTCAACATGGCCAATTTTTGTCAAATTTGTCAACTTGGGCCAATTGAGTCAAAGTTGGTCAAAATTGGGTCAATTTGGTCAAAATCCTCAATTGTCATCACTTTGCCAAATTTCAAGCTCTTTGTTTAATTTACATAACAAATTTGTCGATTTTCCTACAATCAATCCGTGTATTGGATTTACATGAAACTTTCCATTTGGCCCGCGCTCCGTGCAACCTGTGCACCTTGGTTTGTCCAGGCTTAAAATTTTTTTCCCTCTCATTCCCCATTTTGTATATACTTATATGTATTTCATTTTATTTTTATTTTTTTTCATTTACCCATCATGTTTCCTCAAAAATTCCATCTATATCACAAATTTCAATGTTTAAACAATTTTTTTTCAAAAATTATATATTCAACCCAAAAATTAACATTTTTTTCTCAAAAATTCAATAATTACGCAAAAATTCATTGTTCGTTCCTAAAAATTAGATAATCACTCTAAAAATCATATTTTCTCTCAAAATTGTATTTCCTCAATAATTAATGTTTTCTCTTACTAAAAATTATATTTCTCAATTAATCTAATTTTCTTCAATTAAATCGTTAAAATTAGAGAAAATTGAAAAAATTCATGTATTTTTATAAAAATTTAGAAAAATACATGTGAATACATATAACGAACCCATAAATTTTATGTCTCAAAAATATGGGTCGTCACAGTCTACTCTCATTATAACAATTTTATCCTCGAAATTTACAAATGATGTAGATAATATAAGTCAAGGAACAACAGTCATCAACTTAGGATAATGCTGGATCATGAAATCTTTGGTCTCCCATGTATTTTGTTCAGCACCATGGAATTGCTAGTGCACTCATACCATTGGTATCTCCTTGTTGTGCAACTTCCTCATAGCTCGATCGATGATGGCCGCAAGCATCTCATCGTATGTATAATCATCTTGCAGCTCGATGTGCCTCCAATCAATAATATGCGAGGGGTAGAGGTGATTTTTTCTCAGCATAGAAACATGGAACACGCTATGCACACCTAATAGTTGTGGTGACAATGCAATAGGGCCGATCCTTTCAAGGGTCTTAAAAGGCCCAATATATCTTGGTGCGAGCGTCCCTGAAATCTTGAAGCGTGTTTGCCCTTTTCGAGGAAAAATACGAAAGAGGCCATGGTTGCCAACTTCAAACTCAAGGACCCTTCTTCGATTATTAGCATAACTCTTCTATCAGTCCTGAGCGGCCTTCATATTTTGTCAAATCATCTGTATCTTCTTATTTTGCTCTTGTATGAAGGTGGGGCCCAAGATTGGTCTATTACCAATCTCGGCCCAATAGGTTGGGGATCGGCATAGTTGACCAAACAACGCCTCAAATATCGCCATCCCGATGCTCGACTGGTAGTTGTTATTGTAAGCAAACTCGCATAAGGTTAAATGATCCTCCCAGCTACCACTGAAGTCCAAAATGTAAGATTGCAACATATCCTCTAGGATTTGTATCACCCGCTGAGACTGACCATCAGTCTGCAAATGGAATGTTATGCTACGACTCACTTTTGTTCCCAATTGAGCCTGTAGTGCTTGCCAAAAGTAGGATGTGAACGTAGCATCTCTGTCTGATACTATGGATAAGAGAACTCCATGGAACCTCATAATCTCTCTAATATAAAGTCGGTTCAATCGCTTCACTGAATCCTTGCTATGCATAGGAAGAAAGTGGGCAGACTTTGTCAAGCGATCCACAACTACACAAATAACATCATCCCTCTATTGTGTACGGGGTAGTCCTATAACGAAGTTCATAGTGATATGTTCCCACTTCTATTCCGACATAGATAAGGGCCATAATGGTCCATCGGGTCTCTAGTGCTCAGCCTTAACCTACTAGCACGTATCACATCTCTAAATAAAGACTGTTATGTCTCGTTTCATCTTGGCCACCAATATGTGCATTTGGCATCTTGGTACCTCTTATCGGCACATGGACGAACAACATATCTCTATCGATGTAGCTCTTTCGAACACGCTACATCTCAGGCTAGCATCATTGGGTGCCCATGGCTATACCCTAAACCGTAGTGCACCCTGCGAATCAAGTGACCACTCTCCATGAGAAGTGTCACCTGCCTAAGCCCTAAACATATCATAATCTACGTCACGAGGCTGTCCCTCCGTGATCTCCTGAACTTGAATGGGTTGGGCTGAAATCTGTGCACTGACTCTGACCTCAAAAGATAACTCATGGATACTCATAATCATGACAACATCAATCATCATCCACTAATGACACATGTGTCTAGTCATATATGCAGTTTCGACCCATATTTGACTTAAAACATCAGCCACTACATTAGCCTTCCTCGAGTAGCACTCAATGGTGAAGTCATAATCCTTCAACAGCTCCATTCATCGCATCTTTCTTATGTTTAAATCCTTCCACGCGAACAAATATCCGAGGCTCTTTTGATCTGAAAAGAGCATGAAACACTCGCTATAAAGATAATGTCGCCATACCTTGAGTGCAAATACTACTGCTGACAGCTCTAAGTTATGTACAAGGTAGTTTCTCTCATAAACTTTCAACTGTCGTAAGGCAAAAACAATAACCCTGTCATCCTGTATCAACACACAGCCAAGGCCTATCTATTATGCATCAGTGTATATAGTCAACTCTTGGTCGGGCTCTGGCAACAGTAGCACTGGAGCTGATGTCAGTCTTTACTTAAGCTCAAGAAATGTGTCCTTACATTCATCATTCCATCTAAATGGAGCATCCTTCTTGGTTAGCTTCGTCATCGGGGTTGCAATCCTCGAAAAGTTCAAGACAAAACGACAATAATAGCTCAATAACTTAAGAAGCTTCAGGTCTCAGTCATTGTGGTAGGTCTCAGCCAGCTAATAATTGCTTCGACCTTAGTGGAGTCAACAAAAATACCCTCAACTTTAATCACATGACCCAAAAATTGGACCTCTAGTAACCAAAACTCGCACTAATCGAACTTAGCATATAACCTATGCTCCCTCAAGGTCTGTAGTGCGATATTTAAGTGCTCGGCATGCTCCTCATGAAACCTCAAACATATCAAGATATCATCAATGAATATAATCACAAAGGTATTGAGATATGGCCGAAACACCATTTCCATGAGGTCCATAAATATAGTTGAGGCATTTGTCATGCCAAACGACATAACTAAGAATTCATAGTGCCCATATCTGGTGCGGAATGTAGTCTTCTACATATCTTCTTTCCTGATTCTCAGCTGATGGTACCCAGATCTCAAATCAATCTTCGAAAACACCTTGGCACCCCTAAACTGATCAAATAAGTCATCGATATGCGGAAGGGGTACTTATTTTTTGATCGTCACCTTGTTCACCTGTTGATAGCCGATACATAAATGAAAACCCCTATCCTTATTCTTCACAAACAATACCAGAACACCCCAAGGTGACACACACTAGGGGAGATGAGACCTTTTCTCAACAACTCCTCTAGCTGGACCTTCAACCCTTGAAACTCCTTAGGTGTCATGAGGTAAGGAGGAATCGATACAGGTTGAATCCCTAGAATAACCTCGATAATAAAATTGATCTCCCACTTAGGGGGCAAGCTAGGAAGGTTCTCAGGGAACACATCAGGGAAATCTTTGGCAATAGGAATCTCATAGATACTTGATCGTGAATGTAATACCCCAAAACTTTGTGATCATGCCACGTCACAAGTAGGCATAAAATAAAATAAAATAATAAAGTGATATTCGATATTAGCTTGAATTAGCTAGAAAAAATATGGATACGATGAAATTTAGGAGTGAAAAATTTTATTGATTGCTGAAAATAGTAATTGGAAAGTAAGAATAAATCGATGATTGAAATATATTTATATACATATAATAGAAAAAAAATTAAAATGAATAGCTAACAATATTAGTAATGTATATAATTTATAATAAGGATGACATAAACCAAAGGGATTATTATATATATATATATATATATATATATATATATATATATATATATATATATATATATATATATAAACTTATGATAAGGATTAACTGAATAATATAGATATACACTTATAATAAGGTTTTAAAATAAATCAAAATGATTAGAAAAAAATATATGTGGGAAATCTCGGCCAAACTAGAGAATTTTGGTTTGGCGGTGACTTTGCAAATGAAGAAGAGAAATAAGAGAAGAAGAAAGCTCTGAAAATCTAGAGAAGGAACTAGAAATTTTCGGGTTTAAGCCGGTCGAAAAATGGATGGAATCTAGGGGCTATGGTGCTGCAATTGGGATGAACAAAGAATGGAGATGTGGCTTAGCTACTATGGTTGGTAGAAACGAATGCAGTTGCTGAAATCCGGGGGTGGAGAAGAGAACCAAAGCTTTTACTGCTGGTGCTCTATTTTGGGTGATGAAGAAATGGCATGCTCTGGTTCTTTTGAATGATGTACTGTAAATGAAGAAGATAGCAGAATGAAGAAGAAACGATGTAAAGAAGAGGAACAGAAAACAGGGGCGACTGTGTGTGTGTGTTGTGGCTGACCGAGACTTGTGTGCGTGATGTGGTTGCAGCCGCCATGAAACATGATTAGAGGAAGGAGAAGGGAAGACGCAGCAGCAGCTGCTGCTGTTGGTCGAGGAAGAGAAACGAAGAGCGGAAGTGCTCTGTTGTGTGAGGAAGAGGAGAATGAACTGAGGCAGCTGAGGGTTGTTTTCGGTGTGTGTATGCGCATATGAAGGAAAAGGAAAAACAGAGGATGATGAATGGTGCGGCTGTGGTTGAAGAATCGCGAACAGGGCTTGTGAATTGTAAACTAGAAGGAAGAAGGGATTGCTGCTAGTGCGTACCGAGAAGCTGATGTGAAATTGGGTCTTCTTTGGACTTGCTGGTCGTGATCCAAGAAACGAAAATTTCAGAAATCGGTGGATCAAAAAAAAAAAAAAAAAAAAAAAAAACAGGGGAACGAATAAAGGAAGAAGATGGCCAAACTGATTTTCTTCATGCAAACCGTGGGTGCTATTATTGGTTCGTGATGAGGATTGAGAACACACAAACAGCTGGTCCGTGAGTTAAAACTGCTAGCGGTGAATTGAAATAGGAACTAGATGGTTCTGGTATCGACGAAACAAAGAAGAAGTAGATGAACACAAATTTTACTATGTTTCTAGTTTTAGAATGAAGAACAAGGGATGAAGATGGGTGCAAGATAAGTTGACTTGATGCTGCCAGTTATGAGGTGCTGCAGGTTTTCATTTGATACGTGTAGTGTGTCCTGTTATGTTGGGAATGAGAATAAAGTCCAATGCTTGGTGCGTGAAAGATTTTAGACTTACAAGTTTGGTGTTTAGTCCATAGAAGGTAATTGTAAAGGTGTTGATCACAAGATTGAAGGAGGTGTTGCATTCAACAATCAAGGAATCACAATCTACTTTTATTTGAAGGAGACATAAACTGGAAGTAGTATTCATTTCAAACGAAGCTGTTATGGAGTATAGGTGGAGAGGGGAGGTAGAAGTAGTGTTCAAGTTTAGTTTTGAAAAGGGCTTATGGTTGATTGAGAATTTTGAAATTGGTTCTACAGAAGAATGGGTTTGAATAAAGAGAAAAAAAAATGGATGATGGGTTTTATATCCTCGATATCTTACCCACTGATGATTAATGGCGGGCTAGGAGGGAGGAGGTGGAGAGTCGAAGGAAAATTTTGTCAGTTAACCATTTGATATATTCGAAAAGAATCCTCAGGCTAGGAGAGCTTCTCCCTCTGTCCAAGTTGAGAAGATGTGCAAACAGATACAAGCCAAACTTTCTGGAATAGCTTAGGTCCTTCTTTGTCTTCTCCCAGAAAGGAAAACATTTGATATATATGGTCTGTGGAAGAAGAAAAGTCTAGCTGATTTTGGTATTGTGACTCAAAGCATTACTCCAATAAGGGTTAATGACCAATACTTAACAAATGTTTTTCTGAAGATCAATGAGAAACTTGGTGGCTTAAATTCTTTGTTGTCCATCGAATAATCTCTTTTCGATCCCCTGATCTCCAAGATTCCAATCGCCATTCTTGGAATGGATGTTTCACACAGTATTTCTGGTCAGTATAATTTACCTTTTATTACCGTAATAGTTAGTTAACTCTAGATAATAACCATTGATTTCTCAGTATAGGGTATCTGTAAGAATACAGTTGTCTAAGACTAAAATGACAGAATCTCTATTCAAGCAAGTCTCAGACACAGAGGACGAAGGCATTGTTAGGGAGCTGCTTCTGGATTTCTATACTAGTTCAGAAAAGAGAAAGCCTGATAAAGTTGGAAATTTTAGATATTGATAATGTAAGAGTATCAAGGATCTCGAAGGAAGCAAAGTCGTTCTGAAGAACAACAAAATCAGGTGGGCATGACTTCCTTGCTCATATGTATTATATGGATTTAGGATTCAAAGTATTTGATTGAATAGTTCTAGGTTATTAGAATTTTATTAGGAAATTGATTGAAATTGTTTGGCTTATGTGAATGATGTGTAATGTATGATGAATTATTTAATCCATGCGTAATTAGTTCATGACTTGATCTTGCATCTAGATTTGCTCAAATATGAGCATGCATGACTAGGAATATGTACATCTAGATCTTATTGCTTACTCATGCATCATATCTACAAGCATAGTTTGGATTATATTCCCTAGTGAAATGTATGACGCTTGATGTGATTGAGATTGTTTGTAAAATAAAAATAAGACGATGGTCTACTAAGAATCTATGTATCAGTGCGATTGTCGAGACTGGAGCGGATCGAGGTGACATCTCCTACATGTTACTGCTAGAGATTGTCGAGCTACAAGGCAGATCGTAGGTTTTCCCTCCCAGAGTTGTATGCGACAGCTTGAAGTCTTTGGGAGATAGTACAATGCCTAGGTAGGTACACTCCCTTGGATTGTGACTTTGACAGGTAACCGGCCTTAGGTGTTACCTAAAATTTGTGTTGATTCATATCACAGGGAATACCGAGAGGCATCTAAACCCTCTTCCGGTATTAGATCACAACTAAAACAAACGAATGTTTGAAACGCCTAATGTTTGAAAGTGTTTGTAATGTTTTGGATTGGGTCTGTATAATGCATGTGATGTGTAAGATCGATCTACTGGGCTTTCGAGCTCACTCTCATTTTATTTTCCAGGTACATTTGGACGTAAAGTATGATAACTTACATCAAAAGACTTGCACTTTGATTGGACACCTCATGGGGAGGTCATCCGGGATAGGTGACTTGGAGGTCATATTTTATTTATTTTTACTGAATTATTTTAATGTATTTACTGTGGATTTAACTTTGGTTTATTTTATCTTTAAATGACTTTTCTTGTTTAATAATTTTGGTTTTAATAATAATTTTAAAGTTATTCCGCTGCACTATTTATGAATTGTTTTGAGAAAATCCAATGAATGTTTCAATAAATTATTTCGATCTTTTGTTTAATATAGAACTTCTATCTAGACATTAAACTAAGAACTAATGGTTATGTAATTAATTTTGAAGAAAAAGATTTGGACAGAAAGAAAATTTTTGGTAGCACCTTGATTTTCATCGGGCGATGATCCACACGTGAGAAAGCACGTGAACGGAGGTCCGGTTGAAAATTGGGGTGTTACAGTGAGGGTCCCTCATCTATGGTAGTTAAACTGGCTAGAGTATCAATCTCATGTTGCATCACCAATCGATCTTGAGTACTCTGTCTATCAGAAGCTCTACCTTGAAAGACAACAACGGGTTGCCCAAGAATCTGAAAGACAACCCTCTTGGCAAAACAATGAACATATGTGTGGTATGCAACCAGCCAGTCCATCTCAAGTATGGCATCAAACTCGAGAAACTCTAACATTCGAAGGTCTACCAGAATCACAAAGTCCCCCATCCTAAGTATACATTTCTCACATATCATGTTAAGGTAGATGCGTTCCTCAGCGATAGTGCTCAACATTAACCAAGTAGGAGCCTTAACTGGTCTAAGTCCTAATCTATCTACGACACATCCAAAAATAAATGACAAAGTAGAACTAGCATCAATCAACACATATACAGATGAATCACAAAGTGAGATGATACCTTCCACCAAGGTCCTCCTTGGATAAGCGTTAGGCTGGGTGACGACCCGTGTTCTATCTCTAGCATATGAAGGGTGGTCTCTGTCCTCTGTGATAACTTTGGCTCTGTCCACGGCCTCGACCATGGCCTCTGTCTCGAGCCCCAAAAAATGTACTCTGCTGGTCTACTGGTGGGTATGTTTGCACAAGAATGGCTGTAAGTGTAACTGCCGTCGTGCCAATTTGGTTGGGAATGCTGCTCAATTATCCCCCAGAGAACTTCCTCCTCCTCTACCTTTACTAACGATCACGACCCTGATAACGTGGGGGGCCACCTCTGTATGACAATTGAGTCTAAAATACAGCCTGCTATTGTGGTTGTGGTTGACGAGTATTACCAGATACTACAAAAATCTCAGGATGCTCATCCAATCCGTCCATCTCATACCGTAAGGCCTCCCTCTAGATCTCCTCTAACGTCTAGGCCATGAATGTGGAAGTCACTTACCTAATAGTGACCCTTAGCTGTAACACCCTGTAACTTTGCAATCAGGCCATTTCACGAGCAAGGATAATATAAACTAAAATTAATTAATTAATTAAAATATGTGATGAAGTATAGCATTGAAGCGTATTATTGATTGGTGAAAGTGGTGATTCGAAAGTTAGGATAAATTGATGATCAAAAAATATTTATGCACATGATAGAAAAAAAAAATTTAAATAAATAAGGGATAATAGGTAAAAATAAACATATTAATAAAGATTAAAATAGATAGGTGTATATATTTTTATACTTGTAAAATTGTAATAAGGTTTTATATATATGTATATATATATATATCGATTTATAAAAAAAAGAAAAAAAAATCCAAAAATTTATGGGTTTGTAGCAATGGTGGTTAGGGTGGATAAAAAGAAAAAAAATTATTCTAAAATTTTTGGAACGATGTAGAATAATTTGGAAGAAGGAAGAAAGAAGAAACCGAAGCAGGAAGAAGAAACAGAGGGCGGTGCCCTGTTTTTGGAAATGGAGAACAACCATTGCTAGTTCATTTTGGGCGGACTGAAATAAGGAGATGAAAGAAATCAGTGCTGCTAGATTACTGATTTGGGAAGGTGGAATGATGAACGAATTGCATCAGTTGTGCATGATATGAGTTTGTGGTAGGATGAAGATGTGGAACGACAAGGTGAAGAAGGGAAAACGGAGCAAGGCTCTATCGCGGTTACTACTGCTGCTGCCCGAACGAAGGAGAGGCCATGCGTGGAAGAGGGACAAAAACCAGAGGAAGGAAATGAAGGCAGAGACTGCTGCTGCTTTGGAGTACAGTTGCATGAACAGAGGGGAGAAGAGAAACCAGAGCAACGGTGCTCTATTGTTGCAGTTGCTGCCGCTGCTGTTACCATGGGATGGTGGAAAGATGAAGACGAAGAAGGAGAGAATGTTGTGTTTGAACGCAGAGGAAGACAAAATGAAGAAGTTGATGGTCGCTGCATGAGCAGAGGAGCAAAGAATAGAGGGGTAATTGGTTGAACAAGAATAGTTGTGTTCTGTTGGGAGAATTGGGTGAACGAAGAGCAGTTGTGCTCTGTTGTGATTTGCGAGCCAAAAAGAAGCACAAAACCAGTGCTGTTGGCCGTCGTGGACGAAGAACGCAGCTGCAGCTGCGTTCTGTGTGCTTTGATGAAGAAGAACAATGATATCTGCTACGTTTGAACGAGGAAGACAAAAAACGAGCTGGGGGTTTTGCAATTTGGTTGTGCAACGTCGGTGTGTGAAGAAGAGGAAGTAGAAAACTGGATTTTCTGGTTTGAGATTGCTGGTCCGTGATGATCAAGAACGAAAAATCCATCTATGGCTGGTCATTCTTTGTCATTAGCTCGTGAAGAGCAATAAGAAGGAAATCTGGTTTTTGTGGTTTGGGTTGGTGCGTTCAGCAAAGAAATGGAAGAAGTGAGCAGCTAAATTTGATTTATTTTTCTTTGTTTTCTGGTTACTAAAAATAGAGCAGACGGTGCCTCATTTTTTGGGTTCCAATTCTGGTTTGAAACTGAAATTGTGTATCGTTTTGGGTTAAATCTTTGTGAGAAAGGAGAAGAAGAAGTTGAAATGCAAATTTGGGGGTTTTATGTTCAATTGTAATTCGAAGATGGTGAACAAAGAGAAGATTAGAGTCAACAAACGTGAATTGAATTGCTTGACGGCGAATTGAGCTGCGGAATGCGATTGCGTTTGGGCGAGAGTCCATCATTGGCGTCGCTCGCGCAAATACGACGACGCGAGGTATAATTTAGAATTTTAATTTTAAATAGTATGAAATTATTTTAAATGATTTTAGATATAAAAATAAAATAAAAATTAGAAATTTAGAAATTCGAGGCAAATAAAAATTGAATAAATTAATTGTGAAAAAATTAGCTTAGAATATTTAGTTAATAATTCAAATCAAATAAAGTTAATATTAGATTAATTATAAATTATTGAACATGAGGATTAATTTATTTAATAGAACTAAATTAATTAATCTTCTAAATTAGGATTAGAAAACAGTTTTCCAACACATTAATAGTTTTATTTAATATTAGAAGTTGAAATTTAACAATTCAAGTAGTTGAAAACATGAAAAATAAACTTCTTAAATTAAAAATCTTTTATAAGAAAATATTAAAATCTTATACTTCGAAACTAAACTTGGAACATCTAGAAGTTTTATTTTGCTCGTAATTAAATTGATCATGATGTTAATAAATTATTTAATTTACAACGATCAAGTTATTAGAACTCTGATTACATGATAAAAGCTTGCAAGTAAATTATTAGAGTTGAAATTTCAAATTAAGAAAATTTAGAAGACTCAGAAACTATTTTAATTAAAATATATAAATTATTAGAATTTTAGAATAACCCTAAATTAATTAGAAGTAATGTTTGAACTCCATAATTATCTTAGAAGTTATTGAAGCTTAAGAGTAATTTTATTAAGTGTTAAATTTCAGATTTATATATTTTAGCCTATCAAGAATCTCGAAGGAAAGCAAGGAGCCCTGAAGAACGTCAAAATCAGGTAGGCGTGACTTCCTTGCTCATATGTATTATATAGATTTGAAATTCAAAGCATTTGGTTGAATAGCTATAGATTATTAAAATCTTATTAGCAAATTGATTGAAATTGTTTAACTTGTATGGCTGATGTGTGATGTATGATAAATTGTTAATCTATGTGTAATTAGTTCATGACATAATCTTGTAGTTAGATTTATTCAAATATGCATGCATGACTAGGAATATATGCATCTAGATCTTATCGCTTATTCATGCATCTTATCATATTAACTCGCATGCACAGTTAAAATTATTTTCTTAGTGAATTGTGTGTTGCTTGATGTGTTTGAGATTGTTTGTAAAACAAAAATAAAACTATAGTTTATTAAGAATCCTCGTACTGGTATGATTGGCGAGCTTGAAGCGGATCGAGGTGACATCTCCTATATGTCACTGCTTAAGATTGTCGAGCCACAAGACGAATCGTAGGTATTCCCACCCCGAGCTGACTGTGACAGCTCGAAATCTTTGGGAGATGGTACGATGCCTGGGTAAGTACGCTCTCTTAGGCTGTGATGTGAGTATCAATTGATTTTAGATGGTTATTGAGACCCTCTGAGATTTGATTGGATCATAGGGAATACCGAGAGGCATATCAACCCTCTTCCGGTCTGAGATTACAACTAAAACAAAAGAATATTTGAAACACCTAATGTTTAAAAGTGCTTGTACTGTTTTGGATTAGGTCTGTATAAAGCATATGATGTGTAGGATCGATCCACTGAGCTTTCGAGCTCACTCCCAGTCTATTTTTCAGGAATAATTGGGCATAGTATGCAGCCGTCTACGTCAGAAGACTCACACTCAGCTGGGACGCCTCATGGGGAGGTCGTTCGGGATATGAAACTTGGAGCTCATGTTTTATGTGTATTTACTGGACTGTTTTAAATGGAATCACGTTGATTTGAACTTTGGTTTATTGAATCTTCAAATGACTTTTCTTGTTTAATGTTTTTGGTTTTAATAATAGTCTTTAAAGTTATTCCATTGCATTGTTTATGATTTATATTAAGAAATCCGGTGAATGTATTGAGAAATTATCTTGAATTTTTGTTTTGTATAAGAGGTTTATCCAGACATTGACTTGAGAATAAGGATTTTGAGTTTAATTTTGAAGCAAAGGATTTTGACAGAACATAATTTTTAAATAGCACCTTGATTTTCATTGGGCGACGATCCATACATGAGATAACACGTGAACAGAGTCCGGTCGAAAATTGGGGTGTTACATCAACCCTCATTGATAAAATTCAACCCTCTCTCTCTCTCTACTCAACTATCAACCTAGGTGCATAAGCCTCAAACTGTAGGAACTGATGTGCATATTCTCTCACTGTCATGGTCTCTTGGCACAGGCTCAGAAGCTCAACCTTCTTACGCTCCCGCTCAGTCTCTAGAACGTAAGCCTCAAGAAAAAGCTCTCTAAACTTGGCCCAAGAGGTGATCGGGCCCTCTATACTCCTTGTGGATCGCCACCATCAGGCAACCTCACTCTCCAACATATGTACTAAGAACAGAACTTGATTTGCCTCTTATAATCGTAAAGTTTTAACGTTCTTCTGCATACTAAGCTGATGCCACCTCTGAACATCTTAGGGCACAAGTCCATGAAGCTCTTGAGGAACTGGGAGATAGGAGCTACTATTGCCTCAACTGGTAGCTCAGCAGTCTGTGGTACGGGTGGGGCAGGCTACACCATTGGCTCAGCCCTTTGTCTGTCAGCCTCCAACCTATTGAGTCTTTCCCTCAATAAGGCTTTCTGGATATGAGTAGCCTCGTTAGACAACCTAATCACAGCCTTGAGCCTCTGTATGGGGTCCCGCTCCGACTAAATTAGAGATGGTGGTGGTGGCGTTGGCTCCCTAGCCTGAGTGGTGGTCTGCCTCGCCTGGGTAGTGCTCTACCCCGCTTAGGTGGCATCTATATCTGCATTTCAAATTGAGTTACCGGTTATTCATCCATTTAAAATAAACTTGACTCTGAAAGCTTAGTAGTATTGTACATTCTATTCAAAATACGTTTTATGATTGATAGTTTTCTCTTTTTTGTTTGATGTTTTGTTTACTTTCGCAAATATTCTGATATTGCCTAGGTCCTTCATTTATTTGTATTTTTCAATTCTTTTGAACCTAGGCTCTCATACCAATGTTGTCGGGGTCCCTACCCTAGGCCGAAGGGTGGCCCAACCAGCACAATGACCCGACGAACTCACTCACCATGTTAAGTTCGCCCAATCACTGTTAAGATTCTTCAATTTCAACAATAATTGATATTAAAATAATTTCAGGATTCAAGTGCTAAAGTAAGCAACCATTACAGAGAGTTATCATTATATTACACACTATTTCATTTCAAAATACACAGTTGACCATATGTACACACACAAAATTGACCAACCTTTAACAAAAGACCAAGAAAAGGAAAAAGGAATCGTTAGGGGACTAGGCTATCACCACTCCTTTCTCTTTGTCAGCCATCGAGAAACTTGAAATGTTAGTAAAGTAGTGAACCTAAAAGTCAACGTGGCTCAGTGAGTAGTGAGACCAGCATGTTATCCATAACCAACATTCCAAAATAGTGCATGCATGCATGAACAATACAATGATGTAGTGCTTGAATGCACGACATAGGATAAAAACAATTATATTTGATGCAACAGTTATAGAAGAACATATCAAATACATGCTAGTTAAAAATTGTATCTGGGTTAAGGTTTTCAGTCATCAAACTTAACGCTATGGTCATCGCTCAAGGAGGTTGTAAGTCAGGCTTACCGGCCACTCAAGCGGGTCGTAAGCTAGGCGTATTCCTCGAATAACCTAACCCTGTGCTTGGTCCTCAAGTGTAATCACTTGAGCGGGTCAAAAGCTAGGCTCATTGATCATATGCGCTAACCTTGTACTCGGACCTTAAGTCTAATCTCAATCATATTGTGTGCCTTGACCCTGCGCTTGATCCTCGACCCTATGATCTCATTACCCATGTACATCTACATATTTCAAAACCAATTCAATGTATCTCAATTACATAAAACCATTTAGACCATGTCATTTCATTCATGTCTTATGCAAGAGATGCATGTTAAAGTAAACACTTGAATCAAACTACTCACTTCAGGTCCCACGCACCGATGTCTTGTCGACACTTGGATCAACCCCACAATATACACTCGAATCTGCATTGTTTGAACTTAATTTTAGTTCTCTTTAGAAATGTGGTTCAACCCTTGTTCCACTATCTCTAATCGGTTTCGGTAAACCCAAATATGATTTAGTCAAATTTGGCCAACCGTCAAACTTGGTCAACTGGTCAAACTTGTTCGAAATTGGTCAACATAACCAATTTGGTCAAATTCGATCAACTTGGGCCAATTGGGTCAAAGTCAGTCAAAATCCCCAATCTTCATCACTTAGCCAAATTTTGAGCTTTTTATTCAATCTGCGCAGCAAATTTGTTGATTTTCTTGCGATCAATTCTTGGGTCAAATTTACGCAAAACTTTACAGATTTGATCCTAACTTTCTAAATATTCACCAAAATCTTAGATTTTGATTTTTAGACATCATTTGCTATTGTTTTCAAGTAGAATAATAGTAATTATGAAATCTCGAATTTCATGTGACAAACAGTCACATTGTGCATCAATTGACCTACTTACCCAACTCAAATTGGGATGAAATCTCGTACATGTCTTTTTGACATATCGAGTAATTTGTCCATCAAATTTCAGCCCAAAATACCAATTTTGGTTCAATCAATTGGTTCCATACATTCTCTGTTATGTAAGAGGTTTTTCCAATATTCAAGTTTTCTATGATTTTCAATGTCTAATTACCCCTATTACCCCATCGATCTGAGGTTCCTTTTTACACTACACATGACTAACTCTCCAAATACTGAAATGCGTACAGAACCTACCAAAATAACCTAATAACACTGCTCTACACTATAACCACCTTTTTCCCTTTGTTCATAATAGAAGAACCTAAAATGTTAGAGCAGTGAGCCAATTTGTCCACAGCGACTCAGTGAGTAATATAGTCTAACCTTTAACTTAAAATAAGAATTCTATAAAACAATGTTATGTATGCATGAACAAGTAATATTATGCAAGTGAATTCAACAGTTAATGAATTTTAAATCTATAATGTTGTAATGCACTTTCATTTTGAAAACGATTCTGATGATAAACACACATGCCAAGGTCCTCACTAGCTTCTAAGGCAATAATAAATCCACTCAAGTAGGTTTAATAGATGGTTAGGCAAATTCTCATATGACATCATAAGGATCCGCTAGCACATACCTCATGTATGGTGGTCTCAGATCCTCAGTACGTAGGCCAACTGAGAACCCGCACAGAATGTACCTCTAGGTATAGCGGCATCTGGTCCTTAAATCACAACCACATCTAATACCCTAACCCGTACCATCAGACCTCAAGATTTGGTGCACATTTTCATTTAAAATCTCATTTAAAGATTCTAAATGCATTGTAATATGTAATAACATTTTATTTATGAACATAATAACAAGTTTAAGTGATAAATTAGAAAACACCACGCATAAGGATGCTCAGCTCTTGGTGCTCTCTTGTGATCGCTTGTATCCCACTAACATTTGATCATGCGTAATCAATGTATTTTCTTAACATCTACTTGAAACTTGGCTCAAATCTAACTTTGTGGTCCTTGATCAATTAAAGGATTGACTCAATCAATTGTGGTCCATTTATAAATTTAGTCTATTATGGTTAATACAGTTAACTCTAGTCAAGCCTAACACTCGTTGATCTGTACGCTTGACAGGGTCAATATAGTCAAAAAGGTCAATTGGTGCCATTAAGCCCTTAATATTAGCCCAAAATACCAAAAAACCTATATCGTCGGCACGTGTCCCGCTTTTAGTATGCAATAACCAACCTTTTCATAAATTTAGTGGTTCCATACAGTAAATAGGAAAGATTTAATTATTTCCTTTGTTGTTAATATTAATAGTATTAATAAACTCCCACTACAAATATTTATTAATATTAATAATAATAATAATATTTTTTCATTTAATACACTCATTAATTAATGCAATTTTTGTAAAATCACGTATTTTCATTTATAATTCATTAATTCATACATGAAAATACATGTCGAACTTATCGACTCAATGTCTAAAAATATGGGCCGTTAAAATTCTTAGAAGAC
>JAJIYU010006617.1:0-20313 GCA_030144865.1 Tinospora cordifolia
GAATAAGGCACTTTACTTTTTCTAACATTTTTGGTACCAACTAATCCATTTCGGCGCAATGTGTCCAGTACGTATCTGCATGTGTCGAGTCCACAATGTCTAAATCGGCCCCACTCTCATACCTAACTAAACCAAGTTGATACTTAGTACCTCAACTAAACCATGGCTGGCAGTTGGTGGGCGTTCTTTATTTCCTCCTTCCTCGTCCCTACTCATCTTTTCTCCATCGTACTTTGAGATAAATATTCAAAAATAAAAAAATAAAGAAAAAAAATAAAAATGTATATGGTTACTGTAAATGAATGACTATTATTAGAGAGAAAAATCAGTAAAACAATAAAAACACTTGGCTTCTTAATAATTTACGGTAGAAACATGTCACAATTTCTTGTGATTACCTTCTTAATAATTACCCGTTCTGCCAATTTGTTAAAATACAATGGGCGTGGGGTTGGTTTTTTATTAGACAGTACAGTGCCTTTGTATATATTTTTAGGGTGCCACAATATTTTTGTTTTGTGATTAATGATTCTTTGATTAAATTGCTAAGGTGGCAAATCTAGCAATACTCATTTTTCTAATTAATAAATTGACAAATAATGACTATTACAGTGTCATGATTTTTGAATTAACTATTTTTATGCAGTTATAACATTTATAATATTTGATTAAATTAGTAATGCGGGATAGATCGCTGATCTAATTGACTAAATATTTCATTACAATTGTAGCCACACAAAATGTATTATCATTAAATATTTCTAACAAAACGAATATCTTTATCAATTATCACTGATACCTGTCGGCTAAAACTCATCTATGAAAAATATATCATTAAGTTTCCCTCACAAATATTAAATAAAACCAATAAAAAAACCCAAATATACAAAGCAACGATATGCTTCAAGAATGATCAATTTCCCCCACAAAAAAGAAAACCAAAATATCTACATTTTCCCCTCGCGGTCAAACACTCAAACGTGGAAGCCACGGGTCATATTAGAAGCACTAATTCGGTAATTCCTCCATGCCTTTGCAACTCTCCGCCGGATACAGCAGCGCCGCCCAAACCAGAGACTACCGATCACCGCCACTTCCTGACGCTCACGCTTTCAAACCGTTTGGCGTCGAAGCTTGTGATTTTTCATGCTCTGTGGCTTCTTCCTCTCGTTCCGCAGCAGAGCCGCCGCTGCAACTCAAAGGCGTCGAAACCCTTTTCTCTCTACTCAAAATCCTCTTAAACGACAGAATCCGACCACCAGGCGTCCTAAACCCCACTTGACTTCCTGGCGACCCGTTAACCTGTTCCTCCAGGCCCTTGAAGCTCTCTGTCGTTCGCGGCACCTCAATTGTAATACCCACAAGCTCAAACCCCTTCCTCCTAGACCCGACAGAACCAGAAGAAGAAGAAGAAGAAGCGGCAGCAGTGGCATCAGAACTCCTCATTTCAGCTCCAGCGTTAGAACTCACGCCGGGACCCACCTCGCCCGAATCCACGACAATTTGAACAGAATTTTGTCCAACAGGCTCGGCAATCACATCCGAATTACTCACTGGAACTCTACAAAGCGGGCAAGTAGAGTGCGAATGGAACCACATGTCGATGCACTCGATGTGGAAGCTATGGTTGCACTGGGGCAACAGCCGGGCCTTCTCGTTGTCTTCGAACTCGCACAAGCATACCGCACATTCCAGGCCGTCGGGGTTGGCGGCGGAGGAGAAAGCGTAAGTGGGCAGTGATTTGATAACGGAAGGCTGGAGGCCGCGGGAGGCCGTGGAGGTGGCGGCAGAGGTGGGGGATAGCTCGGCGGTGAAGATGATACGGGCGTTGTGGCGGCGCCTGCGACGGCGGGTGTCTTGCTGGTGGCGGCGCGTGTGGGAGAGGAACCAGCGAGCGTAGATGTGGAGGCAGATGATGAGTAAGACGACGACCAAGAGAATGATTATTGCGCTTAACATGATTTTGCCGCTAAGGACGTAGCTCTCGGAAGTGTATCTGACGGGGTTGGAAGCGTTCTCGTCGTTCATGTCGTCGGAGATGAGATGAGAGAAGAACAGGCTGTTTGTGAGTAAGGAAGGTAGTAGACGAATGGGAAAATAAAGGGATTTTATTGCAGAGAAAGGGAGAGGAAGCTTCTTGGATGGTCGTTCTGGATTTCGCGCTGCTTTCCCTTGTGTTTGTCGCGTGGGTAACGCTAGAGGGATTTGACTACTGGTCTCGGTCTATTACTACTTCGACCCTACGTTTTATATATATATATATACTAGGAGGGGTTATTGTTAATAATTAATGAGGTTACTGTGTGATGTATATAATTTAAAAATGAGCCACTTAAAATCTGGAGCTAGCAAGTTAGCTGATCGAGATTCAGTAGTGCAGTCGGTAAGGGAATTGAAACTTTCCTTAGACCATGAGTTTAAAGTAAATTCTATAACTCTCAGGATATATGCTCTTATACATAAATCTTCACTTTAAAAAAAAAAAAAAAGAGAGATTTTTTTTCTCCTCGAACTAGGGTTGTAAGCGGGTCGGGTCCGGTGACAACACCAAAGTCACCCCGATCCGACTTGGTCGGGTGGTATTTTTTTTCACCTGACCCGACTCGACCAAAGAGCACAATCCGTCCGACCCGTGGTCAGGTCGGGTCGGGTGGGTCGAATGAGTCGGGTTAGACAATGCATTTTCTAAAAAAGCTCAAGTTTGTCAAAAGCCCAATATTTTTTAAAAAGATATTCAAATGATGTATATAAACCTATTTATAATAAAAGTTAAATTTTATTAATATTTTTAAATTTAATATATTTAAATTAATTATTTTTTTTATATTTAGATTTAAATGACATATAAATAGATTTATATTAACGAAAAATATTACAATAAATTTAAAGATAAAAAATTATTCAAATTTAAAACATTAAGTTAAAAAAATATTATTTAAAATATTGTAACCTTATTTGTTGAATTTTTAAAAACCTAAAAATTTTATAATATATATAAATTTTATAGTAATATTAAAACTAAAAATAAAATATAGAACCAACAATAATAGTCTGGTCGGGTCGGATTTGACCCGACCTTCAAATGTCAAACTCGACCCGACCCGACTAGAAGAATGGACCCGCATGACCCGACCCGATTTGTTGTGTACACCCGACCCGAAATGGTCAGATTTAGTCGAGTAGGGTTGGGTTGGTCGGGTAGCTTACACCCCTACCCAAATCACTTAACCCAGCTTGATTTTTAAAATGGGCATATAATTTTATTGAGCCTGATTTTTAATTTTTTCGTATTTGGACTTGTTTTGACGTAAAAGAAACAAAGAAAAAGAAAAGGATTGGAGTAAGTAGGTAGAAACTGGGGATATTTCATCTGTTAGGTTAGAGGTTTGGTTGCATTTTAAAAGGTTTGGTTCTATATTTACTTTAAGAATTATAGATATCCGATTGGTTTGGTTTCTAATTAAAGCGTTTTTTAAATCAATTCAAACCCAAAGAAGAATTGAAAACTACAAACACAAGTTAAAAGGAAATATATATATATATATATATTATATGTTTGAAGTTGAATCTTGGGATTAGTAATTAGTAACTATGATCTTAACAGTGTATATAGATAATGTTATTTAATTGAATTTTGAAGTGATGAGCATCTGAACATTTTTTGACTACTTAATATAATTAGTGTTATTGGATTATAAGATACAAAGATTTAGCTTAATTTATAAAATAACTCAACTCCAATTAACTTTGTCTTTCCAATTTCATGAATTAAGCAAGATACTAAGGTACATGAATTTATATCATCCATTTTGACTTGTCAAGAGCTACATCAACATCGTCGACAACTATGACATCAACATCAATACTGAATTTCTTAATTCACCTTTAAGAAAAAATGACCAAGAGGTTTTCATTCACACTTATTCCATTCTTTTTTTTTTATTCTGATGAAAAAAAAATAGCAATGTTACTTAAACTTTATTTTAAACACTAAATATTATAAATATTTATAATCATCGAATATATGGGCACGTATCTTGAATTATACATCACTTTTTTATTTAATATGTAAATACATAACACATTATATATTATAATATTTTCTGTTTAAAATGGTATTTATTCGACATTTTTTTCTATAAAAATAAGATTTTCCAACTTATAAATTCAAAAGTATGAGTTTTTTTTAATTGGCAAACTCAAACTGTTCAGGCCTTCAGGTTTTGTCGATGGGCAAAATCAAATGATATCTTAAAAAAAATGAATAAGATGAAGATATAAAAAGTATTGACTATAATTGTTGGGATACAACTAAATGCACTACTTTAATAATCGAATTAAAACATTTAAATCGTGAGAAAAAAGTTATTAAATTACGTACTAGGCATCGAATTACGAAATAAATGTAATTAAAATGAGTTAACTAAGGAATTAAATTAAAATTATATAATGCCATAATTGAGGCAGGAACGGTCTTTTAAGTTACTGTAGGTGAGACTCCTCGCTGCCTCGGTGAGTTGTCATTTAGCGAAATCTCGAAATTAGTAAGAAGAAAAATGGGCATGTTGACGAAACAATGGGGATTGACATATTCTGTTGGGCAAAGAGGGAGGAAGTTTCCTCCTCCAGTAGGGACGGGAAGGTGGCCGTGTCACGAGGAATCTTCGCGGCGTCTTCCATGTGAAACCCGATTCGTCGTTTCATCAAGGGCTTTGGCTCATCTCTGGGGTGGGGCTTACCCATTTCGCCAAAAGAGATTTGGGACCGTTGGAACTTCTTCATGTCTCTAGTCGAAACTTATTTGATGAAATATTACATCAAAAAGAAAAAAAAAAAAGGAAAAGAAACTTATTATAGTGTTCATGTTAATATACTCTGTGTAGTTTGTGACATCATTTTTACAGTAGTTTTCCACATAGGAGATATTAGAATTGTAATTATGTAGACTACATTTTGGAGTGTAATTTAGTTTTTTAGTATCTGTATAATTTTGCTAAAAATTTTTGTTTAGTTAGATTGATATTAGGGCATCCCTTATGACGCTCGATGGACCGTTTAGGCGTGCTGAGGTGGCGCTCTATCGTTGAGCGCTCGATACAGACCAAACGCTCAACGTTCTAGTTATTTTATTTTTTATTTTTATTTTTTAATATTTTTTTTTTAAATCTGACGTAGACTGGCTGCCCAAATGCTCGATGTAGACCGAGCGTTTGGACATAAGGGATGCCTTTAGGATTACAACTTGTTTAAGACTTAAATTTTTTGGTCATAATGCGTTTTAGGTTGTCACGTAAAACATAAATATGAGAAATGAAAAATTAGAAATTTATATCCACCGATATGTTGGAATTCGTTGGATCACGTTAATAGTTTGGTACCCTTTTTTCTCATGACCCAACATTACATGTTAATAAAAGAAATAAAAGTTTTTGCATCAATACCTTAGACAACAAAAGAATCCTAAGAGCAGTCATTCAACAAAAAAAAAAAAAAATTAAGAGCGTATTTGGCCAGATCATTAGTGCTAGGTTAAGATTTGCCGCGTTGCTTATTATAATAGAAATATTGTGCCACTTAAGTATATTTTCATAATTGATATGTTTGGTAGTAAAAGGATAAAGTTTGGGTTTCTTAGAATTTTCGAAGTAAATAGATTTAAGATCTTTAGAGGATCTATACAATTTGGCAACAGAGTCAATATTTTTGGAAGTTTTCAAAATTAATTTTTGCATGCTTTCAAAACTAATTTCATGTTTATCTTTCAGTTATGTATGTTAAAGATCTATATCTTCAGAAGATTATATCTACTTTTGAAATGATTCATATATTATATAAAAGATAAAATCAGTTTTATCAGCAAGATTTTTTTTTTTTTATCTGTCTATTATTGTTACATTAACAGAATGTGCAATTTTGCGCTGTAAAATTTCTAATTTTATGAATATTAGTTTAAAAAGATTTTTAAAACTGATTTTATTTAACTTAAAAATGATTCTAAGGCTTTTATCCCTTTGGGATATATGTGTGTTATACTTGGTGAAAAATTGAAAGAATATATCTTTATCTCTTTTGATAATCATTCAAATATTAAAATATCCATATAGCGTAACCAATATGTGTTGATGTACTTAAGGTTGAAAGAAGTTTAATCAAAATATATTTTGCATGATACTCCATTGCATTCAGACATTAAATTTGACTGTTGTGATCCACTTCATAAAAGTAACGTCATAACTGACATATAATACTAACATTATATAATTTTGCTGAAAATCTATGTTTGATTAGACTTGTGCATAGCAACAAAGGGTCCAATTGCTAGGAGTATAATATCGAGGCCAAAAAAGGGGTCCCTCGAATGCTATGGGAAGAGATAGCACGGGAAGGAGCAAGATGAGGATTTGAACGTAAGTTAAGTAATCTACTAATTAATCTTGTACGTACAGTAGTTGAAGATACCTCTTTGTGTTTGTAAATCCAGCAATTCCTAACTTTTCAAATTGGCCATAAGGTTAGAAAACCATATGCTAACAAGGATTTCAAAATAATGAGATTTCCTAAAACATGGGCAAATATTGATCCAAAAATCATGTAAAGTATTCAGTTTAATTATATTTAGCAAAATCACAATAAAAAAATTCTATTCATTCTCTTTGTCTCATAAAATATCAACTTCAAGATCACTATTTTTAATAATCAATACATTCTCAGCATGACATATATAATACTAAAGATGGACTTCCCTCATCATGAAGAACTCAAGCGTTTATTTTTTCTATTCAAACTCCAACCATGAAATACAATTGTTGCCTAGTACAGATACAACAACAAACAATCACGCATATCTTTTGAAAATGGATATGTTGGTGTAAGATTTCCACCAACACCTAGTGATAAGACCAAGCGATGATTTAGTATCCATGTGCTATCAATCCAATTCTTCATTTAGTATTTGATAGAATTGTAATCTATATTATCTACTACTGTTATTAGGAGTTTGGATAGTATCAAACTAGGTAGTTTCAAATAATCTCAAATTAAGATTATCTAATACGTTTAAAAGTCTTTAGAGTTTAGAAGTGGTGTCTATATATACATCTTAAAGCATTTATTGTATATTCATTCAATAAAAAAATAAAGTTAGAGAGTATTTTTCATCCAACAGTGGTAGTTTGAGCTTTCAACCTCCAAGGTGATTGTTTTTCCCGTCAAAATCTTAACAACGATTTCCCATCAAAGTCTTAATAGAATTGTAATCAAGATTTTCTATTACTGTTATTAGGATTTTGAATAGCGTTAAAAAATAAAGTTAGAGAGCATTTTTCATCCAACAGTATCAACATGTGCTATGAAGCCAATCTTCAAGAACATGAACAAAAGAGAAAATTAAAAAAAAAAAAAAAGAAAAAAAAAAGAAAAGAAAAACATTTGTGAAGAGCAATAAGTGATGTCAGCTAAAACTTCTCTAATATCTGGTAAGCTTCAAATGGAAGGAAAGGCACATTCATTTGCAACACGGATGCTTTATGCATTTGGTGGTCTGAGCTTCACGGACCTGGTAACATTTAATTAGGCTTTGTTGGTAAAGCAAGCATGGCACGGTACTGCTGTTCGCCCGGACTGTCTTCTAGCCAAGCTTGTAAAGGCAGGGTACCTTCCCTTTATAAATTTGTGGGAAGCAAAAGCATGTAATGGAGCCTCATTAATTAACATGGCAAAGTATCACATGGGGAGGCATATTCTTGAGAGGAAGCTTCGATGGAGCATTTATTGACCTTACAAACAAGAGACGGCACAGGCGCGACTCTATTGCTTCACCGGCAAAGATAATAATGCCAGGCAGTCACACCAGTCGAATAGCAAAAGAAGGCAATTGTAAAATCTGGAGCTATACAATATCCTTGACATTTCTCTTGCAATTTGAAACATTGAAAGTTTTTAGGTACTTTTGCTTTGCTTAGTCAATTACTTTGAGAGTGGATAAGAAAAAAGAAGTTTAAGAAAATCCTTTTTTTTTATTTGGATTTTTTATTAATTATTTTTACTAATAAATTTAAAGTTGAATATAACTAGCATTGGTTTTTGGACAACGAAAATGAGTTTTTGATTTGTGATTATTTTAATCAGTTAAGTATTATTTTTTGTAAGTGGGTTAGTTTTGGTTAGATAAATTTGGTAATTTATTGTTGTGAAGATTAACTATGTCGGGCAATATTGCAGGTATATCAAATACAAAATTTAATATAGAAATTTTGATAAAAATAGTAATTTTGACATGCGAACAAGTGGAAGTTGAAAACATATAAATATAACAAAAGTTACACAAAAGGCTTTTGACGAGTCCAAGTAGAAGACTAGAAATATATTAAATGAATTTTGGGCAAAGTTTGACTAATAAGCATATAATAAGATTAGATTATATTTAACGAGTGAGATTACGAATAATGTCAAGCACAAGAGATGCATGCATTAATTAGGCCTAAGTTGAAAAACAAGCATATAACAAAGTCTCTTATAAAAGGTTGTATATGAAAAAAAATTTATGCACATTCTAGATGAAAGAAAGTACAACAATAAATAAATACCTCAATGAATGTTATGGTTACAAATTTATTAAATATTGGTCAAAAACACAAAAGATGAAGATAAAGTTTTACGTCTCAATTGTTTGCTTACTAAGTTATACGAGTATTTGGCTATTACTTTGCTTTATAAGAAATAAACTTTGAGCTTTAATAATGTTTTGGTTATAATTATTTTGAGATAATGAAGAAGACTTAAGCTAGTAATCTTTGGACAAAGAGTTTAGTTGTAAGAGATAGATCATATAATTAAGAGGCAATCTGATATATCATAATCAAGAGGACAATCTTAAAAGGTAAATTTTTGCTAAAAGATAAATTTGCATTTTGTCATAAGAACGGGCATTGGAATAAAAATTGTTCAAAGATTTGAAAGAAGAATAATGCATGTTACATATACAAGTTTTGATTATGCTATGAGTTGTTCATCATTGTTGCATCGATCTAATAAATAAATTTTGGATTTGAGTTTTACTTATCAAGTAGTAACCTAATAGAGATTGGTTCTCCTCTCTTACAGTAAGTGATGATGGTTCACATTTTATAGATAATGACAACCCCTATAAAACCCAAAGGATAACTTGAATCAAGTTGAAATTGCTTAATGAAGCAGTTAAACATTTGATAGAATTATGGTGTTCATTAGATTTATGAAAATTTATCATTTTTAATTTATTGATGGACTAGAATTTTAGGGTTTCAAGGTCAATATTGAAGCAAGTGCACTAAAGATTGTAAGCTGCAATGGTGGTCTAAAAACCCTTAATTTGAGCATGTAGGACATGTTTGATATGTAGAATATGATAATATTATTTTTATAGAATAGGATGGAATTAGATTGGATAGAAGAAGACTAAAATAAAGTAATCTAATATTTTATGAACAAAATAAGATAACTACGTAAATAATAAAAATATAAAAATAAAACTTTAATTTTATAACAATATCATGACAAATAAAAAATAGACAAAAAAATAAAAATAACTTGGGATAAAACAATCCTACCATTTTATGTGGCATTTTTTATCTTACAACAAAAATATAAAAATTGGACCTAGCTTAAAATTTATCACATACCTTTTGCTATCAAATATAAAAATAAGATTAATTTTATTCTTATTCCTTGCCATCCTCCCTCCCAAGCTTTTAAATGTGATCATTTGACCCGCTCACCCAGAAAACTTGACCCCAAGAACCGACCCTGTTGAGTTTGGGCAGGTTATTAATAAAAAGTCAGGCGAGTCAAGTGACCCAAACACCTGACCCGGACATCACTCGGGTACAACCCCGGTGCAATACTTCATTCTTAAACTAACTACTTTCTTTTGTTGATTTTATTCCATTTGACATTTAGTAATGTTAGAAATAAAAATAAGAATCTTAAACAATTTTCATTCAAAAATATATGAAAATCTGTGAGTAACTTATTATTATATCTAAGATTACCACTTACTGAAAAATCCTTTAATGTAATTGTTTTAATAAAAAGATTAATTGTATAAAGCTTGAAGACAACCTGATTAGGTAGTTGGAAATTATGCCCATTATAGCAGCAACGCCAAAACAACCTATTTAATTTGAGGGGAGATGGGGCACCAAAGCAAGAAAAGCAACCCTTACAGGCTTCAACTGCGTACTTCTGTTTTTTGTATATATATATATATGTGTGTGTATTATACACCATAGTTAAAAAGTGTAGTACCTTTTTTTTTTTTTTTTTGAGACTTTTACTTTAACATGTCTTAATATTTATGTTATAAAAAATTTAATAAATTATTATATTTGGCCCCTCTCCTATTTTCAATATTTATATGTTCTCACTTTGCCTTTTTAAAAGTAAAGGCAAAAGGAAAGGCTTAGCCCCGCCATAGCTTATAGGAAATGAGAAAGAAGTCAAGCGGCTGATAAGATGCTATTCCTTGATTTTGGGACTATAAAAGATTTTTTTTTTTTTTTCTTTCCTTCTTTCTTTCTTTCTTTCTTTCTTTCGAGAAATAAGGTAAATGACATGCTCAAGCCAACAGAGTATTATTAATTCATATGTTTTTGGACTAGTAGCACTTCAAATAACCTATTAATTATTATAAGATTTCTTAGGGTAAGTAGCTTGGCTGGTAAGGACTCTGGCCACCTCCGGCCCTTCCGGCCATATATGTAGATTTGTTTAGTTAAGCAACAAAAATGAGATGCTTATGGTCCCTCACAAGCCATATTGGTCCCAAACCCAAGGCTTCTGCAACAACTTAAGTTACCAGAAAAAGTGGGTTATGCCCTCTAACTGGAGGACTAATACTCTGTTCATCGGCCTTGGTTCTGGGATTTTGAAACTAGAATTTGTCTCCTAATTGAGCTATAGCGTCTAACTTATATTACGTTTTCCAGTACAGACGTGCTCACACGTGACTCACACACCTACTGAAAATTTAAGACCATAGTCAACTGCGTTTAGGTCTTCGTAGGGATGTGAAAATGTCGTCATGGATGATGTGGGATTCTTGTTCAACATCCAAACACACGCAGGAGCCTCCCTCATGGCAAACACAAACAGGAACCGGACTCATATAAGAGAGGGATAACAACTCATGGCCGGGTATCATATACGGCTTGTTTCGAATACGTGCATGTGTTACATATGTATTATTAACTGAAATACGATTTATATACATGTTAATTATGTCATAATATATGAATTCAAACATGAAACAATTAATAAATGTTTAACCCAAATATAACATATTTAACATATTATTTAAGGGCTAACGGGCAAAAAAATTCAAACCTTTGCACATTTTAGCAAAATAATTCAAACTTTTAAAAATTAGTAAATAAATTCGAACCTTTATCATTTTATTACAAATCTATCATGTGGGTAAGTTACACAAGTTAATGCTTACATGACGCTTAATTGACACCTATGTGGCATGAATAATATATGTCATGTCATCTTAAGCCAACAACTAAGCAAAATAATTTACAAAACTATTTAAAAAATTATATTTTACACCGTTGCCCTAAAATCCATAATAGTTGAAGTAAAGATTGAAAACTTAATTAAATCAAAAACAAATTGAAAACAAACATGTATTTGATAGAAAACTATATAAATTAAGTATATAGAATTATGAAATCTCATGTATTCCTCAATTCTTATTTCAATTAATATTATTCTTGATAACTCTATGAATTAAGTATCAAGGTGTCTTAATAACTATTAGTCAACTTGAATAAGTATTGAGGCGCCTTAATACCTAGTAGTCAAATTGCATAGTACATCTTCCAAGGCGTACAGTCAATAAACTAATGCATTAAAATTTTAATTCTGGTGCAACTTCTTAAATAATCAACAACCTTTCGGTCAATTGATTATTCTAAATCTATATTCTGATTATCCAACTGTTAAACCTCTCTCTCCGAGTTAGTTTAACAACCTAATATCAATCTATCTATGGTCAGTAGATAAAAAACATTAAGAATATAAAATATAAAACAAAATATTATAATAGATTAATTGAACATCAGAATCAAAGATTCCTACAATTGAAATCACCTCCTATAAATTAAAATACTGAGTCAAACATAGCAAAGAAATTACAAATCAAAAAGTTGAACAAATAGAAAACCCTACTAGTCGTTCTTGTTCTTCAGTTTTTCTTATTGATCTGCTTTCTTCGTCCTCTCTGCTAGCAAAACACTAACGAAGACTCGACTACTCAACTTGAACTCTCTAGACTGAATTGTGAGAATTCTCGACCGAACTCTCAACTCGTAATGAGAAGAAAGAATAAAAACATTACAACAGGGTCTATTTATAAATTTTTTCGACCCTCAAATCCTAGTTACACACCAACTCTAATTTTCAAGACTTGCCAATTTCTATTTCATCACACAACCGTAGTCCTCCCTCAAATTCCAATCGCAGGACTGCGGTCTTCTAATCGTAAGACTACGATCCTGCTTTATGGAACTGCACACCAATTTGGTTCGGTGCACAAGCTATTGTTCTAGTTGAACCATGTATTGCTCACCATCCTACCATTTCAAATTTACAATTCAACCATTACTTTATCATTGTACAATTCTGCTCATGCTTTTCTTCTTATTTACAATTTTGCCATCCTCAATTGTGCACAATTTTTTGTTCCAAATTTGATAAATAAAGGAAAAAGCTCCCTGATCACCAGCCCATCTGTCCCACAACAGGATAGAATTCAGCTGGAAGAAATCCTCCAAATCAGTGCGGTAGACTCTTTCAAATCTTACCTAGGGACGGATATAACATTTGGAAGAAGCAAGAAAGAAATATTTGAGAAGATCATATGCAAAGTGGACCGAAGCATTAACGGGTGGGAACAAAAGTATCTGAGCTATGCTAGTAAGGAAGTCATGCTAAAGGCAGTTGTTCAAACTATCCCTAACTATTTTATGTCATGTTTTCGACTCTCGAAGACTACAGTTACAAGCATATCCACTAGAATGGCAAAATTTTGGTGGAACAAGAGCAAAAAGGAGAGGGGGCTACAATAGTGCAACTGGAAGAAATAAAACCGTGACAAGTCAGAAGGGGGAATAGGCACCCACGACCTGGAATCCATGAACACAGCTCTTCTTGCCAAACAATGCTGGAAAATCCTTCACCAGCCAAGTAGCATGTTGAGCTCAATTCTAAAAGAGAAATACTTCCCCAATGCATCCTTTCTGTCAACAAAGCTAGGTAGAAAACCATCATGGGGTTGGAGGAGCTTGCAAACAGGGCATACACTTTTACAAAGAGGTCTGTGTTGGAGGGTAGGAGACGATGGATCTATTGATATATGGGAAGACCCTTGGATTCCAAGACCGATCACCTTCAGGGTACTATCCAGAAGAAATCAAGCAGTCAGGCTAGTTAAGGAGTTAGTGAATATGGGGACTGGGACATGGAATGTCGAGGTCCTAAGAAGATTTTTCTGTAGGTCTAATATTGAGATGATAAAAAACATCCCAGTTAGTGCAAGAGGTTGCCCAGATGAGCTTATTTGGCACTATGCCAAATCAGGGAACTATGATGTGAAAAGTGGATATAAGGCTGCCCTTGATCCTGGACTGAACATAAGAGCGAATAATACATCATCATCTTGTTACGACCCAGAGAGGCATAAGGTCACAGTATGAAGTCAGATTTGGAAACTAAAGGTAGCAGCCAAGATCAAGTTCTTCATTTGGCGGGCTTGCAACAACTACCTGGCCCTCCCCTCGGAACTGGCCAAAGAAAGATCTTCATCCCAGCAGGATGTCGACTTTGTCAGGAGCAGGAGGAAAGCAGTATCCACATCTTTTTCTCCTGTACTTTTGCAAGAGCATTTTGGTTTGGCTACCCCCTTAGTATTGATTCCCAACAACTCTTGGGATCATCATTTGCAAAATCATGGAACAAGATCAGGGAATGGGTAAAGAAAGGAGGAGACAGTGAGGATTGTTGGCAATGGGTGGCGTGGGGACTATGGTGTATCTGGAAGTGCAGGAATGAACATGCGTTCAGAGGAGGAACGATGACCCCAACCCAAGCCATTATGGTAGCTAAGGAGCAAATTGAGGAATATAACAAAGCCAATCGGGCTGAGGCTGAAAATAACAACCCAAAGAGGAACGTGAACAGGGACCGAAGTATCAACAAGGTCGCAATCTTCACAGATGCTGCCCGATGCCCCTGTGTAGAGCTGACAGCTATTGGATGGGTATTGTACAAAGAGGAGGGAATCATATCAAAATGTGGAAACACATTCATCGATAGGACTTTCTCAGTAGAAGAAGCTGAAGCCAGAGCTATTTTGGAAGGTATTATGAGGAACCAGGAGAAGAGAGATGTCACGATATACTCAGACTCCTTGCTTGTAGTGCAAAGCCTTATGGATCAAACGAAATGTCTAGCTTGTGTGGAACCGATTCTGCACGATATACGCAGCATGGCTGAGAGGAACTGCATCAAATTCGTCCACGTTCCAAGAGAATTTAACGAGCGAGCTCATAATTTAGCACGACACAGCCTAGTTAATAGAGCCAGCAACACGTGGGTTGAAGCATTACCGAGTTTCATCAACAACGGCCACGGCACTGGGCAAGTGGCTGCAAATATTATGTAAGATATTTCTGGGGGTTTCTGGATCCCTTTGCCAAAAAAAAAATTTGATGATAGTCAACCCATTGCATTGTCAATTAATTTACACCTTTTTCCATTGCTTCATGCCAATCATGCCATGCTTGTTCCTTTAATTCACACAATTGCCACTCAATTCATGGTTTGCGTCATGCATCACAATTCTTGTGATTTTGAACCGGGTTTTGGGTTTTGTTTTGGGCCTTGTTGAATGTTGGGCTTGTTTCAATGTTTTGGGCCTTGTACAATTGATCTATCTTTCATTCTTTTTTTACCATTTTATTTAATTTTTGCAATGTTGAAGTCATTTTTCTATTTTCTCCTTTTGTATATGTGTTCTCAATTATTCTAAATTTGCACATATACTAAAAAATCTTTCTTGAGCATTAAATCACAATTATAAATAACAAAAGCTATATTAAAATTCTCACAATGCATAAATACATGCAATGCTCTTAAAAATGCTTATGCACCTAATATAAATAAATATGTCATTTTTTCTATCTATACTCATACAAATGTATATAAAATATATATAATAATGTTAGTATGCAATGCAACTAACAATGTCTCTTTAACTACTGAAGTCGACGAACTTCGGGTTGTCGTGGTGTTCGTGTTGGTATTCGTTCACCATGGTTGGAGACATCTTGAAGTGTTGGTTTGAACTTAATAATTTGAGCAATTTTTGCAGAGACTCCATTAATGCAAAGGAGCAAGTATGAAGAATGATTGTGTGTTTTTTGGGTTTGTTTAATGCAAGAGAGAGATCGGATAGTGTGTGCAAAGGTCGGGAGACACTACAACGCCGGGAGAACAGATTTGGGCGAACCAATTGTTGCTCCGACGATTCCACTTGCTATTCTTCCCTTTTTCTTCTTCTTTCACTTTCGCTAAGAGACAGGGAGATGCTACAATGCTTGGAACAGATCTGGAGATGTTGTAATGCCAGGAGACCGGGAAACTGGGAAACCATGAGATGCTACAATGCCGAAAAAATAGATCTGGGTGAACACCACCACTAGCTGTTGCTCCAAGTGTGACAGTCGAAGACCTACAATTTGTTTTTGCACCTTTTTTCCTTTTTTGGTTGGTTTTTTTTACTTTTTAATTTTCATTGTTTTTACTAAGAGTTGATTTCTTTCTTTATAGTGTTTGAGGATTTTCATGGAAGATCTGCGATTTCTGAAGACACTAATTCAAGTAGTAGGCTCCTCCTATTACCGTTCGAGCTCCCTTTCCCCACGAGAAGAAGTCGAAGAAGAGGCGTAGTCCTCATGCACTATCCTTGACAGTTTTCAATCCACCTGCGCCGCCAACAAAGGCTTCTAGATTCATTTTGGTTGCCGCTCGCCTTTTGCTATTGATGTCGTGGCCGGATTTCCCATTCGTTATTCTTCTTCGTTGACAATATACTGTATACGCATAATATATATATTATACAAATAATATACAGATAATATATTTTATATGTATAATATACATGTTATGTATGAATAATATATAGATAATATACAAATACTAATTATATATATATATATGTATTATACACGAATGATATACAGATAATATACATATTATATACGAATAAAATACCATTTTTTTAACTCTTTTTTCTTTCTTTTTTTTTATTGTTTTCCTACTCCATTGCTCACAGTGCCAGACTATTTTTCGCCAGAGTATTATTCATTGGAGTATTGTTCGTCGAAGAAGAAGAAGAAGAAGAAAAAGAAGGAAAACTGTTGTTGTTCACGGGGTTATTAGTCGTTGGAGTGTTGTTTGCTAGAGTGGTGCTCACCGGACTATTGTTGTTTGCCGGACGGATTGATGTTTGCCGGACTATTGTTGTTTGCTAGCCGAATTATTGTTGTTCGTCTGTCAACTATTCTGCTCTCTTTTTTTTTTGTAACTAATATTTTAATACTTGTATAAAGTTAAAATACTTGATATTATTATAATATATTTTAATATATTATATAGAAACCAAAAAAAAAAGGTTTCTTATATGGAATATGGGCTCCCAACATTTCTGGATACTCGGCCCATCTAATAAATGGCCCAAATAGAAACCCAAGATCCGCATAGAAAATTAAAGATTCGCTCTTTAGTTTGGAGATACATCTAAAAATAAGAAAACATGGTTGGTTCATGAAAACAATGTTTAAAATGGCCAAAGTCGCGATTCACTAGTTTGATAAGTATTCCTTTTAAATGAAATTGTGGGTTCAAACCCCTTTTTATATAAAATTCTAATATAATTGAGAGACTTATACCACTTTATGTGCTGACTTGAGTTATGTTCAGATATATTCATTTCGATGTAACTCATAAGGAAATAACATAAGAAAATAGCACTTAGGCGTTGTTCAACTGTAAATCAAAATTACAAAAGTTCTTAAAAATTTTTAATATAAGAAAAAATACACATTTTCCAAATTTTCCTTTTCAAGTTTTATTATAATTTTTTAGTCGCAAATCAATGCAATTCTATAGTCTTAAGTGCAAAAGATCTTAAAAAATATGGAATTTGTTCTCTATTAAAATACTTCCAGCTCTAAATTTAGAAATCTATTCTAAAAGTTAAAATAATTATTAAATTGACAGTACAACTTATATATACAATAAACTTGATTTTGTGTTTAGTCTATTAAAAACAAAACTTATAAATGAATTTTTATCATTTTCTAAGCACAACTCGTTTCTGGATGAAAAAGTAAAAGTGATTCCAAACTTGTCTAAATTTCTATTTTTCTTTTTCTTTTCTTTTCTTTTTTTTTTTTTTTTGAGACTAGTTTTTGATGTTCACATATAGTTTAAGAATGAAAAACTATATCTAAATCACAAAATAAACATGGTTGTTGTTTTACAGTTAATTTGAAGGATTGTCTTTAAAATTGGGATTAAAACTTAAGAAGCACAGAAGAGCAGAGCAGAATCTATATGGCAACTTGGTACCATTCACAATGTGGCCTAGCAAAGTAGAAGGGTTATTTGAAGCAAAAACAAGATAAAAAAAAAAAAAAAAATTTGTCATAATAGGTGGTAATGGACTTGTCAAGGCCAAAAAACTTAAGAATTGGCATAAACAAATGCTAATCGTCAAATCAATAAACACAAGAATTGTAATAAAATGTGCGAAAGACGACTGATACTGATTTAAGAATGCCATGAGCTCTTCCAGCAGCTCTTGGCTAATCCTCCTTTGCTCACCCTTCTCGTCATGAGTCGAGATATACTTACATCTCTGAGTTGAGATAATGTGTCCTGTAGAGACCTTGGGAAGAGGTGGTTGCTCGCCTTTTCTCTTACCCAATTTTGGATTTTTAATTTTCTTTTCCCTAGGATGGAACATGTTTGAAAATACAAGTGGTCTCTTCTGGTTGATTTATTAACATAGGAAATCAATTTTTGGGCATGCACATCCCATATAAGAAAAGCCCAAATAGATGTAGTTTTATTTAACATTTAATTTAAAAACAATCTTCCGTTTTCGAAAAAACAAAAATATAAAAGCAATGTTATTTTTTTGTGTTGTTTCTTATAGTTCATTGGATTTGCATAAATTTTTTGAGATAATTTGTTTTTGCTTTTTGAGTAAATTTTTTGAATAGGATGACAAACAAAAATTTTTGAAAATTATAAGTCGGCTATAAATAGGATTGTATTACTAATTCTTGAAAAGTACTTTTTTTTTTTTTGGCAACACAGTTTACACCTGGGGGGAGGGGGTTCGATCCCTGCTCTCTCGTGGGGCAGGGAGACACCGTCTCCAACTGCGCTAAGCAGTTGGGGGTTTGAAAAGTACTTATAAATTGTATATTAAACAACACAACTTGAAAGAGTAGCTCTTTGATTTAAAAACGTTTAAAATAACATAAAATTGGCTGCCAAAACTATTTTTTTATTTTAATTTTTATAAAGAATAAATTATTTTTGAGGATAAAGACTTTAAGTAGTGCCGCATTCATTCCCTCACTAAAGCGCTTCTAAACATAAGAATGTACTCCAAATGCTAAAATATTGCTAACTGAGAGTGCAACTTATATTTTATATAATAAATTTAAAAAAAAAAAACTACTATTTTGAATAATATATACCGAGTACATTCTAAAATAAAACTCATGTTCTGTTTGACCCACAATGAAAAAAGTTAGAAACTATTTTCATCATTCTGCAAAAATAATTTGTTTACTTGACAAAAAAAAAGTGTTTTTAATACCTTTTGTATCAACAAAGTTAGATTTAGAAAAATATATCTAAAATATAAATCAAACAAAACAATTATTTTATAATTAATTTAAAAGGTTTTCTTTAAAAAAAAATATAGTTGTGCTTGTTGGGATGGTCACCAGGATTATAACGGAAGGGGAGTAGCGTGGTAATAACATGGGCACGTATTCATAATGTGATCTCAAGGGAAAAAAAAAAGCTCGGCAGTGTTTTATCACATAAAATGGTTAGTGCACATGTTGCGAATGGGCTAAAATGATCCTAAGGCATCCAAAGACATGGTATGCCATCCATTTGATTAAAAAACTAATTACAAAATTTTTTTTAAATAAAACTAGAAATACTTTCTGCAATTCACAAAATGAATATTATATATTATCATATTCATGATATATGTTATGAAGTAAATATCATCTAAGAAAAATATATGGGTAAGGAATAAAAAGAATTATTTTATTTTAAAATAAAAAATAAAGTGGGCAACATTCATCACTTGTAGAACAGGGATAGAGTCCATGCTAGCTTTAAAAGTATAAAATCTTTAAAAAAAAAAGTATTGATAGTAACCAAGCAAGTTTTCATAAATTTAGGAAATGTTATTTTAGTCTTTAGGTTATATCTCAGTTTCCATAAACTATTGCATTTCTCCACGCCAACCCAACGATATTTTTAAGATTGTCTTTTCTTTTTGTATTATAATTATAATAATCTCCGTATATTTTTAAGATGGTTTCTTCTTTTTTTTTTTTTTTTTTTTTTGACCGTCTTAAGTTTAAAAGAGATGTTACTATATAAATAAAATATTATAATATAAAATATATTACTATAGTATAATATATTTATAATATCTTAAATATATGTTTTTATATTTTCAATTACTCATACATTACCATTTATATCTTTAAGAATTTGTCTACATATTCAATTCAGTTTTCATCAGTTACATTTACTGAGAACTAATGTCTTTTTTGTATTTTTGTAGCATTTTTACAAAACACCCTTTATGTAGTTTTGTATTTAGCATTGGTGTTTAAGAAAAGTAGTAGTTAGCTAAAACATTATTCAATAATAATTATTTTAAACGGGTACCCCGAAAATTTTTTTTTTTTTTAATTTTTGACCTTTTAATAGTCACTAATTCTTTTAGAAGAATGCAACTTATTTTGACTCTACAAACTACACATATAACAGGATATTTTCTTCAACTACTGAATACATTTTTTAAAAAATATAATTTAATTGCCCATTACATTTGTTTTTAATTAAACAAAATGTAAACCTTTTACATAGAAATAAAAATTTTATTCTTGAGTGTAAAATAGTAATTTTAACATAATTTAAATATTAAAAATTATTAAAAGTTTTTTT